>OMMV01012861.1:0-11059 GCA_900302635.1 Chatrabus melanurus
TCATCCAGCCAATCTATCGCAGGGCACACATATAGACAGACAAACTCACTCACACCTACAGTCAATTTACAGTCACTAATTCACCTAACCTGCATGTCATTGGAAGTGGGATGAAGCCCGGAGCACCCGGAGGGAACCCACGCAAATTCCACACAGAAAGGACCAGGTCGGAAGTGAACCTGGGACCTTCTCACTCTGAGGCAACAGTGCTAAGCCACCGCGCCGCCCAAAACTGGTCTTTATTTTATTATATATTCATATATATATATTCATGTCATAATTTCACACATTTACACATTTTTACGAGGTCATGTTTGCGATCACACTGTCTGTGTGGTTGCCATCCAGAACCCAAGGTGATTCTGTAGTGTGGTGGTGCCTAATGTTTGGTGTCCAATTTCTATGTTTTGCTGTGCCTTTGCATCCTGTCACTTTTTGCAAATAAAAGTACGTAAGTAAAGTAAGTAAGTAAGGATTTAGTGTCATCCAGCGGTGAGGTTGCAGATTGCAACGTGCCGTCGCCGGACGCGATTTTGTTTCGCGTCATGTTTTCTCTTCTTTGGTGACAGGGATTCATGCTCTCTTGTCTTCTCTTGTGATACGCAATATGTATAGTCCTCCATTTCACAAAAGTGAGAGTTCTCAAACTTGTTAGCCTGCACTAGCAACCAGCAAACACTGTATAGGGGAGCAACAAGTGATTCCTCTTCTTTTTTTCTTCAGTTTTCCGGCTGCACCGCAAAATGTGGAAGGTGCAGTAAGTATGTCCCTTTCGGGCTATGACGGTGAAACAATGCGGCCTCCAGGAGGGGGCTCGCTCCCATGTAGATATGAAGGGCTCATTGTAAGCGTATGAAAACACATTGATTCATTGTTGCATGTAATTATACACTAATGAGCAGATGGTTATGCTATATTCCACTTCTGCTAATAAACACCCTTAGATCCTATGCACTGTAGCTTTCAGTCTCTAGTGATAAGAGTTCTTCTGATTCTATTACAGTGTTACATTGAAGTTATGTAACCAAAGGTTGAAATATCTCCATACAGAAGCAAACAGAAAAATTTTGATTAAAATAATTTTTTAGTATGAAGCTTCCACTCGCTGAGCAGCTGCTGCCTCCGTTACTCACTTACTTTCTCCAAAAGATTGAAAGAGTCCATTGTTGCCACAGCCTAAGAGACCAAAACAAGTATTTTGTCATTTGGACTTTACTGATAAGTCTCTAAGAGAGCAGTGTGTGGCTGAATTGAAATCTCCTCGTGCTCATGTAAAATAGCATGAGCTGTCCATGAGCTTATCAGGTCAAGACTCAGTTGGTGTATTGCACAAGTTAGAATGCCAAGAAGGAGAGAATGAGATTTCTGTGGAGGTGAGATGCTTGACTCACTTGTCTCTGACCTTTGAACTCACGGTGTAAAATAGAGATATAGCGATCGGTCCGCCTTGCCCCAGAGCTGCTCAGGTCTCATGAGAGTGGCAGCTCAAACAGGCTGTGCACTGATTGTTAATTGGTCGCTCCTAACACCAAAGCCCAATCAGCCGGAGCGTGTGGAGTGGAAAATAGACTTCCTGTGGCACTTCACCAACTTTTACACAGCGCTGTCCTTGGAGGTGACCTACAGCACTCACTTAACTTCGACCTGATGTTTACCGTTTGTCGCCACAGATCTCAAGTGTGAAACCAAAAATGAATTATCTTTACAAAGGAGGATCCAGGGTCATGTTTCCTAGGCTTTGGAATAGCCTAGACATGTAGGGTGTAAAATGCATTGAGTGAATGAGTCCATCCCCTCATTTTGTTAAACAATATCTAGGGGTGTGCATCTCTCCCTCATGAAACGACACGATACGTATCTAGATACAGTACTTGGGCTGTGATATGATTCAGGAGCAATGCTTTTTATTATGGAACGATCTGAGGTGATTCAATTCGGTGTGACACGATGCAATCCAATATAATTTTTTGTTGAATGGCCACATTTATTCATTCATTCATTCATTTTCTGAATCCAGCTATTGCAATTAAGGGTCCCGGGGTAACTGGAGCCTATCCCAGCAGATAATGGGCAACAGGTGGGGTACAACTTGGACAGGCCGCCAGTCCATCGCAGGGCTCCACATTTATTTTCCATGATAAATTAGAATAAGCCAAAAGTGGCATTGCGTTCCTTCAAATTCATATTTCATGAAATACCAGGGACCTTCTTCAGAGGTGAGTTCAGCGCATGAAAGTGTTACAGAGCGCCTTCCATGAACACTAATGGTCCCAGCTGCATTGCCGCCCAGATGGTGGCGGCAATGCGCCTATCGGTCTGCCAACCGCCATAAAACTTCACAGAAGAAGAGTTGCAGCCGATGTTATGAAGAAATTTGCCGTTTCTGTGCTCTTAGATGAGCTTACGGACAATGCACTGGACAGATCACCCATAGTTACAGCCGTAACTGACGCTGTTTCTGCAGTCTTCTGACGGCACGGACTCCAAACTCCGCCATGTTTGAAGAGTCGTGAAGCGTCACGACACGAGGCACCTCCGAGGCCGTTCATCTCCGTTAGTGAGTATTCGCTAACGATTTTGGCAAACAGGTCGTTCAATGGGAAAGTGCTCGCTAATGTTACAAAACTTTTTGTGCGCTGAACGCACCTCTGGTTTTTCTACTGTGCTGCAGCACATTGGCAAAGCCTCTGCTCGCCTTTTTTTCACCACTGGGGACAGCACCGCATACAGTAGCAGAAAGAGCAGCATAGAAGAAGCCCAGAAGAAGAAGCCAGCATTACTTTCCTGTTCTGAACCGAACAGAAAGTTCATACGGGTTCATTTATCCATTATACCACTGATCACTATTGGACATGTTGAGTTTGTTTTTATGTTGCAAAGTTAAACGTTCCTGTGAACAGTCTCACGGGAGCGTCGCACTGCCCTTTGAACTTTTAAAAGCGTTTGAAGACGCGGAAGCAGCTGCGGAACAAGATTAATTCAGCCAATTCATGAATAAATGGCAAATGAAACTTGCATTTTTAGAACGCTTTTCAAGATACCCAAAGCGCTTTACAGTGCGGACAGTTACGGGGGTGGGGGGGGGATCTCACTAACCACCACCAGTGTGTAGCACCCACCTGGGTGATGCACGGCAGCCAATTTGCGCCAGAACGCTCACCACACACCAGCTTGAGGTGGAGAGTGAGGGTATGAATGAATCAGCCAATTATACTGGGGGATGATTTGGGGCCAGGTTGAATGAGCCGGGTTGGACAGTTTAGCCAGGACACCGGGGAACCCCCTACTCGAGTCAGGACCTCAATTTTACATCTCATCCGAAGGACGGCACCTCCTACAGCGGGGCGTCAGTATTGATGGACTGGCCAGAGGGAAGAGCGCCACCGACTGAACACCAACTGACACCACTTCAACCACTTCCACTTCATGACATTAAAATCAACCCATTGACCGGTTCATAGTACATTTAGTTGCATTCAGGGGTCTGTGTATCGATGTAGTCGTATCTGTTATTTTAAAATAGATTTTCAGTTCATATCGGTTTATTGTCACACCACTAACAAGAGCTCAAAAAACTATAAATTTTATAGTACATTTTTCAGCATTCTACATAAAAGTATTGGACATGAAAACATGTTGAGACTTTTCCAACTGAACAAACATGGAAAACAGAACTCTGGCATTTTAATAAGTCAGCAATCAGAACTCCAGTCAGGCACCCATAGGCAGTAATTATGTTGACTTCTCTCGGAAATATCTGTCAGCTTGTTACATCTGGATTTGGAGTATTTTTCTTTCATTTCACTTTGCACATCTGCTCAGGTTAATTTAAATAGAATGGGAAGCACCCGAAGTCGGTTCGCTGATTCTGAGATCAGTTTCAAGTTCAAACTTGGCAGAGCCGCTGATATTTTTGTTCTGAAGTCATTCCAGTTTTAATTATTCTATGGTGATGATGTCTGTCATCTTGGAAAATTCATTAACACCTCAATCTAAATGTGTGCAAATCTTTGACAGATTTCTGCAGGATTTGGCTCTGTTCATTGTTTTGATCTTCCCAAACAGCGACTGCATTGAGGAGCCTCCAAAAGCATGATGCCGCTTCAAGCGACGGATGACGAGCTGCGCCTGTATCAACACGATAAAAACACTGCATTATAGCTTTCTGTTCCATTTTAATTTCATCACACCAAATCATCTTTAGGCTCAGTCTTACGCTGTATTTTTTTTTTAAATAGCAAAATGAAAACTATTGCGATGTGCCTTACACAACACAGATGTGTGAAATGCTGCTGCAGGAGACATCATGAAGAATGCACTTAAACACACTGTCAATGCATATAAAATGTGCTCTGATTTCTCATATAAACAACTGTAGATTTCAGTTGCAAGTGTTTTTATTTTCTGTGTGGTGATGTTGGAATAGTATAACTTATTGTGTCATAAAAGAAAAAAAATGTCATGCTTTTGCATTTTGCATCAATTTCAGATGCAAAAGCATTTGTTTGCCTTGTTTTTTCCCTGCTAATTCACTGCCACAAATTATGTGTGTCATTTGAATCCATTATTGCAATTAACACCAGTAAATCAGTGACAACAAACTAAAGGAACAATCAGTATCTGCATTGCAAAAATGTTCTGAGGCACATCAACAAATATCATTTCACTCATTCCCAGAATTAGTGTCAAAAATGGGAATCAATATAATGCACGCTTTAAGTTTAATAATGTAGTGATTATATTGTGAGATTGCATATGATAGGAATGCATGTTACTTGCACTGTACTGCAAGCTTCCCTGCAAGAGCAACCATCACACCAACATGTCTTGAGTGTTTTGGAAAATTGAGTTAAGACCATTTTTAGACTTACTTGGTTTTAGCTTATCTTATGATATATCACTTGATAAGAAAACATTTATGGTTTCATAGATAATGAAGTGGCAGGACCTAGCAAGTTCTGAGAACCGATTCACTCATTCAGCCAAAACCTAGCAACTTTGAAATTTGGTCAACTTTTTGAAACCAAAGTCCAATATTCTGACATTTCCAGAAGCAATGGAGGGACCCAGAGGTATTAGTGTAGCAGCAAAAGCAAAACATCTTGAAACTGGTGGCATGTTTTTTGCTATTTTCTCAAATTTACTGTTTTCATACTTACTAGGTTTTTCCAACATGCTCAAGATGTTACCAGTGAAGGCATTATGAGTAAAGACAGTGATGTCAGGCCTCCAAAGGAGTACTTGCGACCTGCAGGAAATCCATTACCAAACAAGCACCCCAAAGCTGCCAGAATCCCAGAGAGAAAGGTCTCACCACCACAGAGGAACTCCACAACCCCAGAAAAGCTCCAAGTCATCAAAGGGTGTCTGGGTCATTCAAGCCCACCAGGGGTGCAAGTCTGATATGCACACCTATTAGGTTTCCCACCATACGCTGGCAGGCAGGGTGCCCACTGGCCCAGGGACAAATATGAAGGGTATCGGCACAAGCGGCGCGATGGCACATCAGTTAGCCTCCTAACAACAAGGTCCCCTGTTCAAGGGCACTGGTGCCCCGATTTCCTTGGGCAGGTGGTGGCCTGCAGATTAGACAGGCAGAAAACGTACCATATCTGCTATGGTGACTCCGAGCAAAACAGAAGAAACCAAAAGAATTGAGCATCGTGCACATCCACATGCAAAACCTGGCACCACTATGAGTGGGCCAACACACCACACAAATCAACTAGGTAGCAAGAGAGCAGGGCCAGGGCCAGACCACACCCAGAGCCCACACAAGAGAAGGGAGGAAAGAGGCAACAGAGGTATCAACGTCAAACCGGGGTGCAAAGCAACACATTTCAACCAGATTCCACCAGGACATTGAAAACCGTACTTTATTGTAACCTGCATTGTTTCTGACACCGCTTTGTCCCTCACTGGATGCAAACTCACAACCTCGGACATTGGAGATGGACAGTCTACCAAGGAGGCTAAAACTCAAGGTTCTTGACGTCTGTCACTAGAATGTCTTTTGGTGGTGGGGAGTGAGGTTTACTCACTGCACAGCAACTGCTAACCATCGTTACACTGATCCCCACTACACCTCACTCCCATTCTGGTCACGGCACCAATGTAACTCGCATTGCGTCTGTCTCTTGGACTCGCACTCACAATCTCGAGCACAGGAGGTGGACACTCTAACAAGGAGGCAAAAAACCAAGGGCCCTAGCGTCTGTCACCAGAACATCATTTGGTGTCGGGGAGTGAGGCTTGCTCTCTGCACAAGACCTGCTGGCTATGTCACATTACCATAATGGCTGGATTCATAGAAGAAGTAAGTCCTATATGGGCCCTGAGGCCCATTGGTGCCAGTGCTTATCCCCGGATTCCGTACTGCAAAGCGGATGAGAGTCTACGACTCCCCCTGGATGTGACGCCAGCCCAAGGCAGGTTACTTCCCCAGCCAAGGCCGGTACCCATTTACAGCTGGGTGGACTGGGACAATGCAGATGAAGTGTGTTGTCCAAGGTAAAGACAGGTAGCATGACCGAGAATTGAACCCAGGTCTACATATTGGTAGCCCAACTCCTTATCCCACTGAGCTACGTGCTCTACCAAAATGTAAAAATGTTTCTGAAAAACAGAATCGTAGAATTATCTCAATGTAATTGGTAAATAATGGCATAATCAGGGATGAAAGTGTTCCAGAAATGTGGTGTTTCTGGAATGTATTGCTATTTATACTAGACATTGTTACAGTAACGTGGCATATTTGACTGCTGACGGGTCGTGAAGGCCTCAACACTGCTCAGGTTAGAGTAAATATCTAAGGATTGACGCAAACTCTTTTCCCCTGTTGCTTTTCTTATCTACGGATCTCCTCTCTGAGGGATGGACCTTTATCAACACGATAACAGCACCACATGTGCATCGCGCCTGTGTAACTGGTGCATATCTGCTGCAGGTTATAGTGGGAGCCTTTGTTCTGCAGCACTTCAGCATTTTAGACAAAGTGCCGATCCTGTGAATACTGAGTGACCTCTGGAGCTGCGTGGTTAATGCAGAAGATTAGGATGGAGTTTCCTTACGCAGGTTTTCTGCTGGCAAGTTTAAATGCTGGCAAACAGCCTAGTTTCACTCATCTAGAGGTTTTGTGGGTAACAGCACATCCTTCATTTTATATTTTCTCAGCTCATGCTCAGGATAACCTTTAGAGGTCTGTGCAGGAGGGTGAAGCTGTCTCATCTGGTGCAGACAGCACAACAAATGTTCTGCTTTCAGTGATGTTTTGTACTCGACGACAGCACGAGGTGTTCGGGGGAGGAAAAGTAGCCTGACTCCTGTGAAAAAGACCTGCTTTGGATGCCAGCTTGAAATACTGAAGAATCCCTGACTTGCATTTTTGCAGATGGCCAAACAGCAGGTCCTGTGACTGTTATTCTTGACATTTTGCATGAAAAAAAAAGTTTTGTTCAAAGTAGGATTTTGGCGTCACACTGATAAAACGTAAGATCTATCCTTCCATCAAAGCATTCCTTCACCTGGTTTTGACACGCCCCCCCCCTTTGAGTGGGATTGTGGACATACTGTGCTCGGCATGAGGCACTTTGGTGCACTTGAACGCTGTCAGCAGCAGTTTTGACCACCGTCAGCGCTAGGAGTCTACCGGCATCTTTTGTTAAATCAGACGTGATGGCTGAACTGTTACGGCGATCGGCTTGGGCGGCCAAACTTTGGAGATGTTTTGTGTCACTCAAGCTGTCCTCACTTCCTACTTCACTGACAGTAAATCCTGAGCAAACTGCTTTGGAAAGTGTGTCAAACTCCTTCAGCAGTTTGTGATTCATTGTTTTTATTGACCTTGTGTGAAATATTTTGTTTCTTGGCAAGCGAATCGGACACCATATGAGAGTAAATTTGTTTCGCGGTGATATATCAGAAGGGAATGTTTGCAAGTACGGCCTGGCTCAGTGGACAAGATGAACAAAGGTCACGTTTGAAACTTTGTTGATGAATAGCAGCGTAGCCCAGTTTATTTAGATGCTGAGACTTGGATTTGGCAGTCACTGGTGTGTACACTTCAGTTATTTGTTTGTGTGAAGAGGACATCAAGGTTCACAACTGATTAATTGTGCAATCTTTGAAATGCATTTAAGAGTTTAAAAAAATGGCCATCAAAATTTAAAATCTCACTATATTACTGTATGTAAGTGAATGCATATGTGGACACGATGCCATATCTCAGGAACTGCTGATAATACGGTCTTAATGTTGATGAAAAATTATTTGCAGGACGCAGGTTTCTCTCGGCTCTGATTGCAGTACCCACTGCTGTTGGGTTGAGTTGTGGAAACCAGCGGCGAAGGAGCTTTTGATGGCTAGAAAACATTTACTGACCTTGACTTCGCGGACGATGCTGCGATCTTTACGGAATTAATAGATGCCCTGATTGCAGCACTTGAGAAGCTGAGCGAGGAATTGGAGTTATCTGTGTTTATGTTTGTCCTGGATCAAGACTAAGATCCAGGCTTTTAATGGCTTCCTGGTATCGGCCATCAGAAGTGTATCTGTATGTGGTGTAAGTGTTGAATTTGTAGAGACATTCACTTATCCCAGCAGTGACATTCATGTCTCTGGGTCCTCGGTCTATGAGATCGACAGATGCCTGCGAAGAACTTATGGAGTCATGAGGTCGCTGGATAGACGTGTTTGACGATGCCGATATCTTTGCAGGAGAATGAAGGTCCAAGTCTTTAGGGTCCTGCTGCTTCTTATCTTACTGTATGGTTGTGAGATTGGACGCTAACTAGTGACCTAAGGTGACAACTGGATGTCTTTGGTACCAGGTCTCTTCGGTGGAATGACTTTGTGTCAAACGTGTGGTTAATTAGGAGACTCAGATGAGGACTATCATTTGCATGGTGAGGGAGCGTCAACATTTTGGATATGTGGCGCGTTTCTCTGTGCATGTGTTGATGACCCCAGCAACTGTAAAATGCCAAGGGGACGCCCATGTTTCACCTGGCTGTGGCAGGTAGGTGGTTACCTTCAACAGGTGTGGATGAACTGATGGTCAACAGCTGAGGTGGTAGCACCCCCCGTGACCCTTCATTGGAGTAAGCGGGTTTAGATAATGAATGAATGTCAGGAAATGCCTGTTTTGACCCTAATGCAATGACCCCTTGCAGGTGAGCTAAGGTTTTCCATTAAGAATCACAGTTGAATACCTATCTTTCCACCTATGGTGAAAAAATGGTTTTTAATGTTTGTTGGTAGTAATTTGACACCATAATTAAACTTAAAAACCTACTTTGGGGCAGCTTGTGATATCGCGGGTCGTGCACTGTTGGAAAAATTTACCTGGTTACATATTTTGTTCTGAAAAACATTCTAAAGTTCAAAAATATTCAGATTATAGTGATGAAAAACAGATAAAAGGAGAAAATGATACATATTTTGAGAAGCGGAACCATGCAAGATTTAGCAGTTTTGCTTGCTGTTGGACTAATTAGCAAACTAGTCAGGGCTCCCTATTTCTAATTGCTCTAATTGGCATTTGCTTACTCTTGCTTAAGGAGTATTTTCACCCTCTGTAAAAAAATTTAATGGGTATTTGTAAGATTGGGGTATCGTTTGAATTTTATTTATTCCAATTTCAATTCTATTTATCAATTCCCCATTTCATTCCAAAATTGTGAAAAAAGAAGTCAAAGTTTAGTTGATAAAATATCTTTATTATTTTAAGCATTAACATAACATTCATGAAGGGTATACTATTTACTAGTATTTACTGGTTGTAAATGCATACAATAAAAACGTGATCCACAGAAGCTCTAATAATAGATAAAGATCATTATAGAACAGTTACTTAAGCTATCAGCTAGTTGATTTGAAGTTGTTCAATAAATCTGTCTGTCTGTGCGTCTAATCCAGCTATAATATTGCTTGCTTTTATATTCATTCATTCATTTTCTATACCCGCTTACTCCAATTAAGGGTCACGGGGATGCTGGAGCCTATACCAGCGGCCATTGGGTGAGAGGGGGGGTACACCCTGGACAGGCCGCCAGTCCATCACACTCACACCCACGGTCAATTTAGAGTCACCAATTCACCTAACCTGCTTGTCGTTGGAAGTGACAGGAGGCCAGAGTACCTGGAGGGAACCCACGCAAACACGGGGTGAAAATGTAAACTCCACATAGAAAGGATCAGGAGTGAAGCGAACCTGGGACCTTCTAGCTGTGAGGCAACAGCGCTAACCGTGCTGCCCTTGCTGTTACATGTCCACAGAAATTGTGCTATGTGCCCTCCAGCTTGTAATATCACAGTAAGTGTGCTAATTAACCAGTAGAGGTCAGTAGTCTCTAATGAGCTGTTAAAGGAGGCTTCAAGTAATGAAGCTTTTGGTGAAGCAGTTGGCTGGGAGGATTTGATGATTTTACTTTTAAGATAACTATATTTTTATGCTTTTTTATTTTATTGGCATGCATTTAGCAGTACAAGTCAGTTAAATTCCTCTTTTTGTGTTGCTTGTACTTTCAATGTGTTGTGGCTATTTGCAGCATGTCTATGTTGCATGTGCTGCAGGTTATATTTGTGTTCTGTGTTTTGCAAGACATTTTTTGATGCAACTACCTGTTGTTTAATTGCTGCAGGCGTGTTTTGAATTTGTTTTCTGCATTTGCTCATGTTGTCTTAATGTGGACATTTCACTGACATTAGATTCTGCAAAGCAGATGGTACAAAAATGTCAAATTCACACAAACTGTTCATATTTGATTTGGTCTCTTTTACGTTACACAATCATCTTAGGTGACCAAACAGGTGATACGTTTCAGCAGAGCATTCATCTAAAACTGATTCAGTCAGATGCTGCAGATCCAAGCATCTTGTTGCTGTGAGTGAACGCAAGTCAGTGATACCATTTTAGAATTGGGGAAATCACAATACGTGCTCCCTGTGTTCGTCAGCTGTGAATCACTTTGATTTTCCTTTGCTCGGTTGCAGCAACAATGGCTTTTAGTGTTCGGCTGCGTCTGTTTTTGCAATAACGATATATTACTGTGGATGAATA
>OMMV01012949.1:1337-12122 GCA_900302635.1 Chatrabus melanurus
TTTTTTTTTTCCCCGTTTTTTCCCCCCCCCCCCCCCCCTCTTTCTTGAGCAAAAATAGCCGAAATATTTCCACTGTTGATCTCTGCTCTCAACAAGACTATGTTGGAGAATAGACAAAAGTAAAGAATCCTGCGATCTCTAGATTAGGGAGACACTTTTATATATTGCCTCCAGTTTGTCAGAGTCACCACAGCAGATCCAACAGACGCACTGGGTTTTGGCACAAATTTTATACCGGATGCCCTTCCTCACACAACCCTAGTTATTATACACGGGGAAACATGTGCAGCTCCTGGGGTTCCTAAGTGGTCTCCCAGCCAAGTACTAATCAGGACTACTACTCTGCTTAACATCTGAGATCTGACGGGATCAGGTGTTAGGCATGATTCTTAAAAAAATACAAATTCAAAAATTGAAGGAGACGACCTTAAATAAATTACGTAGATTTTCAAATAATTCAGACGCTTTATTGTAAAACCTTTGCGGTGTATGTAGTGGGATAGGAGTTTGGCTGTCAATGTGTTGACCTCGGTTCCATTCCTGGTCACGCTATACTGTCTGTGTACTTGGACAGGACACTCAATCTGCATCGTTCCAGTCCACCCAGCTGTCAATGGGTACCAGCCATGGCTGGGGAAGTAAACCTATGATGGACTGCCGTCTCATCCAGGGGGAGTCGTGGGCTCTCATCCACTTCACGCTACGGAATCCTGGAATAAGCACCAATACCAATGGGCCTCAGTGCCTATATAGGACTTGCTTCTACTTCTGTTTAGCTACCTAATCAGAACTGTGTTACAGACACAGTGTTATCTCCACGGACATGCTTGACCAAACGGAACGGCTGTCACCTAACTGTGAATTGTAGACAAACCAAGTGCGCTCTTATCCTGAATTAGTTGACTTAACTATAAAATCATGTGGAAACCCATTGCCTTAACCCTTTCAATACTGAATGCAGTACTTCAAATTAAAGTTATCTATTGGGTATAAATGTCAATTTTGTGATCAAAAAATGAACAGCTCTGTTGGCAGCAAACATCTTTATTTAGAAAACAGGAAGTGGGACATACATGTCCCAGTCGTATCTTATGGTGAGATACATGCATCCCAACAGTAGTGAACAATGGTAATGTGTCCCACTGAGAAATACTGGTGAGACATACGAGTCCCAGTCCTTCATTACTGCGCATGTCACGAGTGTAAAAGTTGAAATAACCATCTAAATATAGGTATAACGGTTGAAAAAACCCCAATTATAATCTGTAAAATCACAAATTCAGTCAAATAGCTACAGAACTAATTCCAATTTACCAAGGATTGTGATGATTCTTCCATGATTATAAAGAGTTGTCAACATCCAAGGACCATTTGCATTTACCCATAATGCCCTGGGGTCAAAGTGCTTTCCAATTATAAAAGAGGTGCTCTTATAATACGGAATATGCCCAAATGCGTGGGCTTTTGGGATGCTTATGTCCCAACAGGATACTTTACTTAGTCGTTACTGTGTGTGTGTATGTGCCTGAGTGTCAGGTCAATGACCAGCTCCGCTTTGACCTCTTTGAAGGTCATGTGCCAGTGCTCGTTAGTAGCGTCACAGTGGCGATATGTCAGCTGTCAGTACGATGGACATGGAACTGACTAAAAACAGTGGGGCGGAGGAAGGGGCGAGCAGAAAGGGCGGTTTAATTGTGATTCTCGTCAGAAGGCCTCTGCCAGTCCTCATTAAGAAGATACTTATAATTGGCAAGGTTGGCGTGACACGGTCCAGGCCCCGTGGGACAGCGCGTCTCTGTGAGCGTGTGCGTGCACAGACATGCACGTACAGAAGCATTAACCGTGGCTGTGCTGACCCTTTTGCTATAATGATCAGCCTCGAGGAAAAAGCCCCGTTTTGTTTTTTTTTCTTTCAATGTTCTCGATCCACCCACCCGCGAGAACAGGAGCGCTAAACAGTGTGACGGCTTCACTTGCGTGTCAGCAACATGGACACGGGTATCAGTGGTTTGGTTGTACCACCGTCTTGATTGTGAGATAATCAACCACCACCATGTTCTGGTGAATGTGTTCTGTTTGTACTTCTGACCATCCATCCATCTGTTAGTTTGTCCATCCAGGTCACATAGGATGAGCTGAAATTTGCCACGTGTCACATTTGTGAGAG
The DNA here is from genome assembly GCA_900302635.1 of Chatrabus melanurus. Classification (NCBI taxonomy): domain Eukaryota; kingdom Metazoa; phylum Chordata; class Actinopteri; order Batrachoidiformes; family Batrachoididae; genus Chatrabus; species Chatrabus melanurus. Next base: position 3,505 of record OMMV01012949.1, read on the forward strand.
TTATAGTCAGCGTTTCCTTGGCATGGCAGCCAACAGCTCTGCCAGCTACTGCTGTTTACCCATATTCTCCTCAGTGTGCCTCACAATAAAAGCATTTTAATGTCAAACCAACAGCAGCTGCATGCAGAACACTGTGACGAGCTTTATTGTGAAAGGGTAGCTCCAGCTAATGTTGGAAAGCTAAGAGACTTAACAGGCATGAAGGCGCAGTCTCACTGTAACGTTTACCCCAGCGTTTGGTGATCGCAGGGCAAAGTCGAGAAAATTGGCCAAACGTCAGCAGCGATCACGTTACCGGAGTAACTAGGCGGGGCCAAAATAGACAAGAAGTCTATTTTATGCAAATGCTGAGTGAAGCGACGCAGCACCTGCCGGTCCAATTGAAGACAACATGATGGCAGCTTGATGTACATCATTTGAAATGGTGGAATAGATCCCAGACAGCTGTATTTCTGCATAAATCTAATATGTTTGGCATTTTTCTCTTATATTTTGTAAAAGTTAGAGAGAAATAAACACTTTTATATATCGGCCGATATATCGGTATCATAATTTATTTTTTATTTTATTTTACTTCCTAATATCGGTATTGTATCGGCCCCCAAAAATATCCATATCTGTTGGGCTCTAGTGGAGATTAACTTTCTCCAATGGTCTGCAACGTAGCCAGAGTTAAGTCGGCAAATGCAGAGAAATTTTAAACATGTTGAAAATTTTTGGATGCGGTCGATGTTCATCAGCGGAGGCTAGCGTTTGCAAATACGTTCGTCTACGTTGGCCCAAAGGTCTAGGTGAGATTACGCCTTAAGCTAATGTCACATAATTAAACGGCTATACAATAGTACATTTTCACTGTTTCCTATCTTATAAGAAAGCAATCCTATGGTGGGGAATATTCAGTACAATGATTCCTTGCAAACTAAAGTTTAGAGGGGAGTATATAGGAATCGCCCTGTCTGTCCAACCGTTTGCCTGTCTGTCTGTCCGTGACTCTTGTGAGCGCAACTCCTCCTAAACTGGTTGGTGGATTTGAATTACACTTCATACAGTGGTAGTACACCAAAGATGTGCATGAAGAAAAATAATTCTGTTCCAGTGTCTTCAAGTGGAGATAACTGGTTGGTGGATTTCATTGACGCTTCACACAATGGTAGCACTTCACATCTTCATGTGAAGATGTTCATGAAGGAAAATTATATCAGTCCAGTGTTTTTAAGGGGAGGTACTTGGACTTCTGTATTTACCTTAATTGATGCATCATAGGGTAAGTGCAAATCCTCCTAAAACGGTTCATGGATTTCAGTGCAATGTCACACAATGGTAGCACACAATATGAAGATGTGCATGAAGGAAAGTCATTCCTGTCTGAACTCTTCAAGGGGAGACAATTGGACTTTTTTTTTGTTTAATACGTCACAGATCTTTGTGCAGATGAACTTTCTAATTTCAACAAAATCAAATAATTTTTTTTTAAGTATGCTTATTTCATTATTGGAAAATTGGTGGCCTAAAAGTTAGAGAAATTAGCTTATGGCCAGAAGGTCATGGGTTCAATTCCACAATCAGGCAGGAAAATCACCTAGGTCTTTAAACCCCTCATTGCTCCCCCCCCCCTGCAGTTGAGTGCCTTGCTTGGTGGCACCCTGACATCTGTGTGTGTGAATTTGAGGAATCACTGTAAAGTGCTTTGAATATCTGTAACAAATGGAAAACTGTTATAAAAATGCAGACCCTTTATTTATTGTAAAATAATATTTATGGAATAAAGCTAGCTGTGAATTAAATATTTTCATCAAATGATTACAATTCAGCTAAAAAAAAACCCTTCTAATTCACATTTGCTTTTTACACAGTATAATGAATAAAACTTTGTCATAAATCTGTCAGACGCTACTTCCACACGTGGCCCTGTAGAGACTGATACAGCAAGTACATCCAATATGCCACTAGATGGCAGTAGCGTCACATGAATTGGTATGTGTGTTTGCTTACTAAGTGGGGGTCACTTTTATACACACACACACACACACTCGCTGTGCTATCAGCACTGCTAAACTGTAGGCGGTGATAACTGGGAACAATCTAAATGGGTAAAATTATGAATCGCTGACTTTCTAAATCACGAGCCTGGTGACTCCCATTTCACCCAGTTTAGCCACACCTGATTAGCCAAAAACAAGGTCTGCTCCTCACGTCTACGGGTCAAAAAGTCACCTGTTTGAAAAATTGTAAACTATAGTTTAAACTTCATAACACTAGTGATTTTTTCCCCTTTCTTTCTCTTTCTTTCTTTCTTTTTGCTTTCTCCCTCCGTCAACCTCACCTTTTCACACTCATTCCTACTTCTTTATTTTTCACCTTTCCCCTGTCTTTCTGTGATTATTATTTCTTTGTCACTGCTCCACTGACATATTGTCTTTCTTTCCCCAGTATAACAAATGAGGCAGGAGCGTCCATCTATAGTGTGAGTCCTGAGGCGGTCAAAGAGATGCCACACCTGGACCCGAACGTTAGGAGTGCAGGTACACCAGCTAAGTAGTGAGAATTAGACACTGTGATCAACAGCTGGTATCACATTTAATGGGTCCTTGTCTGTGGCCATGGTACCAGTATCATGGAAGACATGGTGCATGGCAACCGGTGCGAGTAAGAGGACACGTCGTTTTGTTTTGGAAGATTTTAAAATTTTGGGCCTAATTTTAAAGTCTGGGTTTGTGATTGTCCTGGATCAAGACTAAGATTCAGACTTTCAATGACTTCAGAAGTCTATCTGTATGCGGTGAAAGTGGTAAACTTGTAGAGGGATTTACTCACCTCGGCAGTGCCGTTCATCTCTCACTGTCCTCCAACTTTGAGATTAAAAGATGCTTGGGAAGAGTTTTGGAGTCGTGAGGTCGCCGGACAGAGGTGTTTGGCAGAGGTGGGAGTAAGTCACCGTCAAGTCACTCTCAAGTCATGAAACTGCAAGTCTCAAGTCAGCTTGACTGTCATGTGTTGACAGCTGACTTGAGACTTGCAGTTTCACGACTTGAGAGTGACTTGACGGTGACTTAGTCCCACCTCTGGTGTTTGGCGATGCAAATAACTTTGTGAGACAATGTATGTTTGCGAGACTTGGACGCTAACCAGTGACCTAAGGCGATGCCTAGATGTCTTTGGTCCTAGTTCTCTTCAGCGGATCCTTGGGTACTGCTGGAATGAATTTCTGTCAAATGAACGGTTACTTAGGGAGACTCAGATGAGGTACACTACTTGCATTGTGAGGGAGCATCAGCTACGACATTTTGGCCACGTGGAGCCCTTCTTTGAGTACGATCCAGTGTTGAGGATCCCAGCAACTGGAAAAGACCAAGGGAGTGCCTACATGGCTGCAGCACATTACTTTCAGAAGGTGGGGATGGAAAGGTTTTTTTTTTGCCTGGGTGGTTGCCATCCAGGAGCCAATACGGTTCTGTGGTGTGGTGGATGTGGTGACGCCCTATACTAGTGCATGCTCTCAGAACTGACCTGACCTGATCTGAATGCCAAGAACCGATATCACAGGGACCAATATTACAGCGCGGTCTTCCTCTGCTGGAATGCAGCTGGAAATAAAACAAACTGATACTAGTGCTGGAAAATGAATGCAAAATGTATCAACTATAAAACCATTTGAGAAATTTAATAGCAAGTGAATCAAATGGCCACATTTGATTTTAATCTCCCTGCGGTCCATAGACCGCGAGTCGCTACAACAGAAGCTGGCATTCGTCTGATAATGTCCATGCATATTTTGGCATTACGTTGATACTACCACTCTTTCCTAAAGCATGCGTTGTCACGTTATCTGATTTCTGATTTGCTTCTCTTTCTTTCTCCCCATTTTCAGTGTGCAGCTTCTGCCTCACCCACTCCCCCCACACTGCAGCACCTCATTGAAAAAGTAGCAGAACAAAAATGAATCGCACCCCATTTTGTAGAACAAATGTTTCTAGCAGACTTCCCCTATAAAATCCATAATTCAGGAGAGGCTGGATTATTCCTCAGCAGTTTCCTGTGGTCAGCAGCACCGAGAGCCACAGAGGGTCATGGTTCTGTCCCGAATGTAAGCCATAAGAAATCTACATTTCTCTTTGGATGGGCGTGTAAATGGGGCGTTCCAGCGTGACACAGCGAGTAACAGAGTGATTCTGTCATTTGTCTGTAATTGCGCCTTTGTGTATACAGTAAGTAGGTAATTGTACGTTACTTCTAACCACCATCTGTTCTGTCTCTTGTTGTAAGGTAGACAGCTAGTGGTAATAGATAATTTTGTGGTTCTTATCCATCATGCCAGAATGCTACAACGTACATTCTTTAAAGCTACAGTGTGTAGAATTTGGTGTCATCTAGTGGTGAGGTTGCTGATTGCATTATGCCGCCGCTGGTCACCTTTTTGCTTCTTTGGTGACGGGGATTCATGCTCCCTTGCCTTTTCTTGTGATAAATAATATGTATGATCCCCCATTTCACAAAAATGAGGGTTCTCAAACGTGTTAGCCTGCGTTAGCAACCAGTAGACCGTGTATCGGGGAGCAACCACTGATTCATCTTCTTTTTTCTTCAGTCTTCCTGTAAGTAGGGAGTAAGTGTGTCCCTTTTGGGCTCCTGTATCAACATGGTTGTGCAACATGGCGGCCTCCATCAGGAGGCCCACTCCCATGTAGATATGAAGGCCTCATTCTAAGCTTATCAAATCGCCTCGATTCATTGTTGCAGGTAATTATGCACTAATGAACAGATGATTATGAATGTTTATGAAAAAAAAACCTCCCCTAAATCCTAAACGCTGTAGCTTCAAGTAAATACATTTAAAAGACATTTAATTTAAAAAAAAGTGCTTCCCATTCTTCCAGTGCCGTTTTAGCTCGCAACATTTCAATTGTTATTTGAGTCTTATGCTGGATTTCATTTACAAATCGGGGAGAGTCTGAGCGCAAGGAATAGAATAGGAGAGTGTAGAAGAGGTTTGGAGGTGCTCTGAGCAAGGCCAGGGCTGAAACTTCATCCCCGTCTAAATATTATCTCAGGCAGCAGCCTCCCACCACAGCCAGAGGAGAGGAGAGGCATTGATTCTACACATACGACCACCGTTGCATCCTTTCTCTTCTCTGTTGCTTTGTCTCTCTGTTCTGCCGTAAAGATCAAAAGCTGAGGTATCTCATGCAACATAACGGTGCAGACCTGCACCATCGGAAGGACAGTAATGGAGTTGGTCAGATTCCCCAATACCTCAGGCTTCTAGGCTTATTTATTTATTTATTAAAGGAAAACGGACACAACGAGGAGAAAAACTTGTTTGTTTATGTGGAAATTGCAACTTGATTGACCGGTAAGAAGGGTATATCGCATGCGTCAAGCATCAGAAACAGACTTGGTGCGTATTTGAAGCAAAGCAGAGTGAAATATGTTTTTAAAACTTGCTTTGCTGCAGCCCTGACTGTGACATTGGGTGATAACTGACGCCGATGCCGGCTGGTATAGCCGCGTCGGCACTGAGCGTATTAAACAAAGTGAGACTGACGCGCGCTGTTGATGATCTATGTGAATAATGGTTGGCTGCCATGCCGCGCATTGGCCAATGGGAGCGCGCAATCGAACACTGTCGTTGCAGAAAATTACCCGTCGACTTCTAGTTTAGGCCATTGAAAAGACGGGCCAACGGGTCTCTGGTTAACATGTAGTACCAGCAGAAGGACTGAATGAGCTCAGAGAAAAGCAAAATCATGCACACTGTCCTCTTAAAAAAACAAACAAACAACAAAACTAACCATGTGACCAATCACGGCTGCGGGAGAGCTCGGAAGTAGAAAAGACAAAAGGTGTATTTGGGGGCTCTTCACAAAGAACGTGATTCACTAGTATGATGCTTTGAAAAGCGTTTGTGTGTGTCTGTATTTTGAACTACAGTATGCTGAAGCTTTACAAACAGCTTTAAAGTATGTGCACTGTTTGTGTTTGTGTGCACCACATTCAGAGGCAATTTAGGTTTGTGTACGCATCTGGTTAAATTAGTATATTTCTCGGCTCTTTCCTCCGACATTTATCAAGAAGCTATGCGACAAATGCAGGGGCTGAAATTGAAAGCGGCTTTAATTATTATTAGTGGGGGTAGAGGAATGACAATTAGGTTCGGCCGGCCCTCAGGCCAGTGCTGTAATATTCAGCTAATTTGCATATTGTGTAATTATAAATAATATGGATTTGCATATTCAATAACTGTGAGAAAGAATGGAATTTCAAAATCACAACCCGTAGAGTCTCTTGGGGAAATGGTAATTTATGTTGTTCGTGTCCATGTCTGTGTGTGTTGTGCACAGTGTCCATTGGAAGGCGTGTCCAGGATCCTTTGGCTGAGCTTGTGAAAATCGATCCTAAACACATAGGCATTGGAACATACCAGGTAAGTGTGTGTTTATCTGGAATGGGATGGGGATAGAGATGCTCACTGTGAGCGAGAGCTTCTTGTCCCACAGCACTGAGACATCTGCTACGAGTTAGATTGAAGAAGAGCTGCGGAAACATGCATGAACGGAACATGTTCACTGATGAGGTTCTGCTTGCTGTAGTTACCTACAGATATGTTCGCAAATGTTTGATTTTTGACAAAGTTTTTTTTTGTTATCATTGCCTTCTATGACAAAATACCACGCTTTGTAAGCATATCTTGAACCTGAGTCCAAAGCACAATCCGCAACTTATTGGGCCCTATCTGTTTTGACAGCGGATGTAAAAACAAGTTGTACAGAGGGCGCTCAAGTTCATTTGGGATGTGTCTGAGCGCAATTTGCTACTTAAGCAGTGGGAAATACTGGCGCAAAGCCATGTGCTGGGCGCAAAGGGATTGGACTCACTGTGTTTATTAGGCATGGGTAGAGGTGGGTGATACGACATAAAATTAATATCATGGCATTTTTCACTTTTTGGACAGTGACGGTATTATATCACGGTATTACTGGTTTTGCTCAATATGACCTCTTTTTATAGAATTTAACCGAGAGTTTTCGCTTTGACGCTGGACTATTTTCATTTTCAAATCTGCTCCTTCAAGGTTACAATCTGAATGAAAGGTTGAGCCTGCAGCATAAAAGTCCATGACTGTTAACTTGTGCCTTCATGTGAAAATAACTTTGCCATACTTGACCGTTTAAGCGCACTGTGTGCTAAAAAAAAAAGTTTTTATTGAACATAGGGTGCCTGCAAAAATCATTCTTTTAAGCGCACACTGTGGGTATGCAGTTAAAAGCTTCATGCGTGCAATGGAACCTTGGGTATTTACGGCGTTGACTCAGCAATGGCTGAGGAAATGACAAGAGCTACATTTGAATTTTTATTCCTTTGTTCGGGGATTCCACGTTTACAAAGTCGTTTGGACACCCAAACTTGACGAACTATTGTTTTGCATTTTACAATGACACACTTTGTGGGATGTTGGCGGACCTCGTTTTGACACAGGAATTGAAGCAAAGCTAGCTTCATGCGCGCAATGGATTCTGGGATATTTACAATGTTGATTCAGCTGAGGAACCCTCCCGTCTTCTGAAACTGAAGTAAAACACCGCAAAAGGTAGGTTTCTGTCCGTTAAAATTATGTTTCGATGCCAACTATTGCTGTGAATGGCGTGAATCCGGGTGGCATGTTTTGATCCAGAAATGGTCCCGGATGCTGGAAATAGCATCAGGGACCCCCCTCCCCCATTGGCCACACCTCTCATGGCTGAGAGGTAAAGGTGCGTACCATATGCCGCAGAATGCGGTCTGCAGCGTCCCCAGGTTCGAATCCTGACCTGGGCGACCTTTGCTGCATGTATCTCCCTGTCTTTCCCTCTTTCCTGTCTGTCTCTCACCATTTCAAATAAAGGCTGAAAAAATATTAAACTGGACTATGCCAGGTGCGCTCCTTCTTCTGCTTACAAGGGGAATGAGCCCCTCATCAGCTACAGACTTGTATGGACTTAGGTGTTGCCAAATGGGAAGAAGGCTAGGGTAAGTCCTGCCTGTATAATTTGTCATTTTAAAAAGTTTCTTTATATTTAATGAGGTAAATATGCACACGTTTACTTCTGTAGGGATCCTCTCCATGCTACCAGACACCTCTGACATTTTTGCCTCTTCACGTATGGAATGACATTTGTTCCACTATTAAGCAAACAAGTTGACAGAAATGCAAGCAAAAAATACAGCTTTGAAAACAAAAAATACAGCTTTGAGAACAAAAAATACAGCTTTGAGAACAAAAAATACAGCTTTGAAAACAAAAAATACAGCTTTGAGAACAAAAAATACAGCTTTGAGAACAAAAAATACAGCTTTGAGAACAAAAAATACAGCTTTGAGAACAAAAAATACAGCTTTGAGAACAAAAAATACAGCTTTGAGAACAAAAAATACAGCTTTGAAAACAAAAAATACAGCTTTGAGAACAAAAAATACAGCTTTGAGAACAAAAAATACAGCTTTGAGAACAAAAAATACAGCTTTGAGAACAAAAAATACAGCTTTGAGAACAAAAAATGCAGCTTTGAAAACAAAAAATACAGCTTTGAGAACAAAAAATACAGCTTTGAAAACAAAAAATACAGCTTTGAAAACAAAAAATA
>OMMV01012962.1:2445-12464 GCA_900302635.1 Chatrabus melanurus
GAGGGGAGAGAAAGGGGGGGGGTAAGAGTGAGGGATGTCGGGAAGACACACAAATGGAATTGCGAGTGATGTTTCATTCCACACACGCGGCCTGTGCGGGCCGAGCTATAAGGCCAGCTGGAATTGCACCATCTTCATAACATGGGGAGAATATAAGCAGCTATAATGACCCAACAGGTTGATGGATGGCTGATTTCACCAGGTTCCGGCAACATGTTGCAACTACAGCTCATCCCAAAAAACCAAAATGATAATTACGCTTTTATTATTATTTTTTAGAGGGGTGATTCCTCTTATTTCCCCCAATTTCCTCTCTTCTCCGTCTTTCTGTCATGCTCTCATTTGTCTTGGATTTGGCTGGACACACAGAGAAACACAGCAAATGAGGCCATAGATCACAAGTAGATACTGACAGACACAGCACAGAGGAGGAAGCGAGAGAGAAGACAGAGAAGGGCAGAAAAAGGTAGAAGCAAACTGATATCCCAATATCCCAACACAATGGGACGCTGACAGCTTCATATCCTTAGGAAACCAATACGTCCCTGACAGCGTACACGTTCAGCAAAATCTATACAGCAAACATGCTCAACATGATTCCCTTTGTCAACTTCCCCTTCAGAGTCACGCCGGCACAATTGATATTAGCGAGGAAATGGCTAGGTGTGTGTAAAATTACCACCGGTATTGTTTGGATCAGGCTAAGATTACAGGAGACAACTTCCACTTAAAAGCCGCATTAGAGAGGATTTATATACACCCTTCATAATGGTTACTTCAAAGTCGAGCAATGTTCCATTCACATGACGCCCTGTATTCACAGAAGGCAAGTTATTATTATTACCTTTATTCTGATGTAAAACGTGGACGTCTGCACATAACAGCTACCACATTAAAACGAGAAAGAAAACTGCCTTCTAAACTGCAGTTACGTAGGTGATTCATGGCTTCACGACTCCATAAATTTGCACATGCCTGCAAACTTACAGTACATACAAACACAGTCGAAGATCTGATGCAGCCGTCTCTCTCTCTCTCTTTTTATCTTTCTCACAATCACCCAGTTTGGTTCTTACACAAATCATCTGCAGCCTATTTCCTTGTTCAAATCCAAGTCACGCTGTTCCTCTCAGTGCCATTAAAACTGCTCTCTCTCTCTCTAGCTGTCTGTCTCTTTGATCGCCTCACAAATCACATTCTGATTGGTCGATCATTCATGTCTCTATCTTGACAGACAGACAGACAGACAGCTAGTGTGTGTTTGTGTTGTGTTTGCACGTTAGGAGAGAACAGCGGTTTTAGAAGATATCAGTTCTGATGTTTTACAGCTCCCTGCAGATAAGTGGCAAAATTAAATATATGAAATACATTATGACAAATGTATAATATAAATATAAACCATATTAATATGACACAATCTCAGTGGGTGTTGGACTCTTAAGGGCCGTGCTGTCATCGATTCTGTTCAGAACGGCATTGCTGCATTTTGCGGATGAGGTGATTCTGGTGAGTGTGTGACTGGGGCCTAGTCCACACTGCTCCGTTTTCGTCGAGAGTGCCGGCTCGAAACGAATACGGCACGTTGCCGTATCTGAAACTATCTGCATCTACACAGAGCTGTGTTTATTTCTTCTTCGCTGTTTGGAGTGCTCTGCAGTGCAGATCAACCTGAAAGGGTGCCACGTTTTGCCATCGTGTGGCAGGAGGCTGATAGTGACGTGGGTCCGCTCAACAGAAGCACCGTGCTTTCTGTGGCCCGTAGATATGCAGCGTGCAGATTGTACAGTGCAATGTTTATCACTAAACATGCTATTAAAATCCACAAACATGCCAAAAACACTCCATCACTGCTGACCTGTGGAAATATTTGTGCTCTTCTTCTGCGCTTCACAGACATTTTCACAGTGACAGGACATACAGCTGCTTCCTCCTTCTGGCAGTTAATGTTACTGCACCATTTCCAAAAGACTGGGATATGCTGTCCACACACAGAAACTACTCTGGCATTTTCGTTTCGATCCACTCTGGAGAGCATTTTCAAAACGCGCCATTTTGGGGTCGCGATTATGGCAGATTAGTGTGGATGAAAGGCCAAAACGGATAGATACTTAGCTGTTTTCCTGTGAAAATGGAGCAGTGTGGACAAGGCCTGGATGAGAATTAGTAATTCAAGTCAGAGTCCATAGCACTCTACCACTCTATAGGAAACTGGTGGATTGCTCCGTCTGGGTTAGAAGTGAGTTACTGCCTCAAGTGAAGGAGTTCATGTATGCTGGGGTCTTGTTCATGATGGAGGGAAAAATGGAGTAAGAGATAGCAATCTTGGGGTGGCCTGACAAATGCTGCTTCGGACTGTCGCGGTGAAGATGAAGTTGAGTAAAAGAGTGAAGCTGTCAATTTACCAGTGTGGCTACATTCCAACCCTTCAAGCCGCCTTCATCCTGTATCCAGTTTTCCTGTTAGTGATCAGTCTCAGCTCCTTCTCATCTGTAATCAGTGTGCAGCATTAAGCTACTTCCTCAACACTCACTCATTGCCAGATTGTTTTGTGCCTTCGCGTCGAATAGGCTTACCTCTATACGGATCCCCAGCCTGTTCAACCTATCTCCACTCTCTGTTTCCATATGTCTGCTTGGACCCCAGACCAGACACCAGACACCACCCGAAAGCGCTTCAAGCCTCCTGCTCTCTGCTCAAACTCCTCCAGCCATCCTCCAGACTGGCTGCAAGGAAACCTGCTCTCAGCCCTGGTCAGTGCTCCGGTAGGAGACTTGACATCATGTGCCTGGTACATCCACTACGTCATCCCGCTGAGAAGGTTTCCAATCCTCTGCTCCATTTTCACTCAGAGAATCATCCACTCTAGCCCGAGTAAAACGTTCTTTAATCTCATCCTGTGTTATCAGCATTTGCATCTGAGTCCTACACATACCCATTACACAGTCGAAATGAATTTCTTTCACAGCATGGCAGCACAGGGAGGTGACACTCACCCTTGGGGACAGTGTGAGATATTCTAACATCCAGATGGAGCCAAAAATAAAATCACTGCTCCTTCATATTGAAAAGAACTAATGGACATGATTCGGACATCTGATTAGGATGCCTCCTGGACACTTGTCTCAGGGGTTTTTCAGAGCACCCTGGGGTAGACCCAGAATATTTTGCACAGATTATACTATATCCTAGCTGACCTGAGAATGCCTTGGGATCCCTCAGAAGGAGCTAGTGGTTTAAATATGATATAAAAACAGTCATTAAGAATTAGTTGTTGGAGGTCCTGATTTGGTGCCATTGATGCTGGTGTTTATCCCCGGATATGGCAGCATGAATGTATTTACAAAATACATCTATGAAATTCTAAAAAATCAGAGGCTATCAAAATTCATTCACCATATTTAAATTTGATGGTCATTTGCTCAAATTTCATTCTTGATCTGAAAACAATTTGCTTTAGCAGCATTTTGTGCTGAGAATTTGAAAACTGAACCTAAAAATGTGACTTTCCTTGTCAGAAAACTATGTATTTCCTGTTCTCAAACCTTATAAAAACACTGTAATGAATACAGAAGCTACCGCTACCAGCACTTCCTCCAATACGGTTAGAGAAACAACCTTGTGTACATTTTACAGAATGTTGTTTCCATGTTGTAGGCATTCCAAATCTTATTTTCTGCAATAGTTTTTCTTCTTCTTCTTCATGCTCACGGGGGAAAAACTTCTTTCTGTTGCCCTGTTCCACATGGATGTCAGAGTATATGGCACCCATGGTCAAATTAAAGAGGAAGGCAACACGAAATTGCCAAGAGCACTTCCGGTAGATTTTTGCAACCTCTCCACATTATTCCCATCATCCCTCTCTGTCCCTGTCTTCACTAACATTTTTAGCAACTTCAAGGTTGGACGAGCACCAAAGAAACTGCTTTAAAGAAGCACACACTGTCTTTTCTCCCTGACCTCCAAGCGCTATAAATGCTGAATGAATTGAATATGAACCCTCTCAGATGCGGTGCCAGGCATAAGGTTTCTTCACTGTGCAGTACAGTATGGCTCAGTGCATTTTTGTACCGTAGCTAAATCGATACATGAAGGTACATCATTAGACCATTATGCACCCTCATGAAGGCAGGGGTGAAGACATGCTCTGCCGAGGGGTCACCTTACCAAGCTGTTTTACGAGTGAATTGCCATGAACTTGCCCTGTGAATTGTGTAGTGGACATGTTGTGGTGACCCTACAGCAGAGAAAAGATCAGGCAGTGAGCTTGACATTACATCTGCACTCTACATCAAATGAATTCAGTGGATTAAAAATGGTACAAACTCCAAAAAAAGGCAGTGGGAAGCCTCAAATATTTCATAACAATATTAGAATTACATCTTGTGGAACACATGCCAAGCTTGACCTCATTTCGTAGTAAAAGCTTAACTGGTGATTATGCGATAAGTGAGTAATGTGGTACAAAGGTACAGAAAAAAATCAATACGTTACGAACTGTAATCCACTTAGTCTTTTACTTTGAAGCAATTAGCTGATGTCATCCATAGGGACCGAGAGGATGTCTGAAGACATATTTTTTCTCGGTCTCAGTGATGTTAACTGCAGAGGGTGCTGACAGGATGAAAAACCGCTTTTGCTCTGGTGTTTGTATTAGATTTAGACAATTTGAACATGCAATGAGAAAACAACTGCAATAATGAAATTGATTTAGTTCCACTGAATGTTTTTCTGAGTGACAAAAACTGATGTGATATCACTGAGCAATGGTGCTAAAGGACGAGAAAGACAAAGACATAAAATAAAAAGTGAGTATATCAGAGATACACAGAGCCATGCATAAATCCATTCCCCTCTAATTGAAAACACTCCTCTCACAGTGACAAGGACAGTTTTATGTTTTTGTACTGTGTTTGTAGATATACATACACTTATGTTTGTCACTATATGCTGCAGCCCTAGCCACCGCTTTTAATTATGTGTGTGAGTGAATATGGGAAAAGGTAAATTGCTCTGTCAAGCTAGGAAATGGGCTTTCTCATGTTTGAGCTCTCATCACTTGGCATTTCTATTATTCAACAAGGAGGGAGGACTAGAAGAATGAAGAGGCGGAGAGGACGAGCGGGGAGGAAGAGGACAAACAGGGCAAAGGTACCTCACTCGTAAAAGTAATCATCCAGGGTGCATACAAAGACCAGAAAAAAAAAAAGAATAACATTCCAAATAACAATGCTGACCATCATCTATTTTGGACAGGATAATAACAAATGTTTAGAATTGAAACAATTCAGTATAATAACACTCAGATTCAATGTTGATTTTATAAGCAACATCACAAATACTCTCTTTTTTTATTGGTCACAATTTGCTTACATTTCATACTTTCAAAAAAGCCAGTTCTGTAGAAAATCATATAAATTGCCAGTTTGTCAGGACTGTGCACTCTGCGCAGAGTACTCCTCTTTGGTATGGTGCTGTTGATGCCCCTCATTGGTTTGATCATGTATGTATGTCCATCTATCAAAGGAGGAATAATTCTCCATAAAATTGTGGCAAATAAGTCCCTACAAACAGGCCATTTAGTGATCATGACATCATGCACAGAGGCTGTGTCTCCTCAAAACTGACCAATCACAGCTCATGAAAACCCTTCATTTTGTCTTGCAAAAACAAATCCAATAACAACTATTAACACTACCTCTTGATTATACACCTCACAAACTCTCAAATGAGCCAGCATTTATCTGTTGTGTTTTTAATGAGCTGAAACCAAGTCAATTTCCCCCCAAAAAAACCCTATTTCTTAACATTATTTTTTAGCAATGTTTTGGTCCTGTGGGATAGAAGCTGGACTACCAATCTATAGGCAAGACTTCAATTCCAGGCCTGTGATTCAGGGTAGCAGTCTGTGTCCTTGGACAAGAAACTTCATCTGCATTGTCCCAGTCCACACAACTGTAAATGCGTACTGGCCTTACCTGGGGAAGTAACCTGTGAGGACTGGCCTCCCATCCAAGGGGGATCGTAGACTCTCATCTGCTTCACACTACATTATCCATGGATAAGCCCTGGCCTGATGTGCCTCAGCACTTATATAGGACTTCTGCTTCTTCTATGGTTTATAATAAAGACCTCTTCAGTAGCTTTGTAATGATATAGAACAACCATGCCTTAATATATATATTGAAGTGATGATACAAGCCACCCTTTATAGAGGAGTAATTCATGAATTAGCAAATTCAACAGGGGGAGTCAAACCTAAGTGGGTGGGCACCTGGAACATCCTTTCTCTCAGAAAGGATGACCATTTTCCACTACTGTTGAAAGAACTTCGAAAACATTGCAGTGGCTGTGCTCTCTGAGGTTTGCAGACCTGGAAGCAGTGGCCAGGTCTCCAAACCTCAACCTCCAAACCTGCAAACCTGGTGGCTGACCAGAACTCAGCAGTGGATACAACTGCTCTTGATCTGGATGTCTCAGTGGTCAGTGTAACAATGGAGTTGCGCTTCCTTTGGTGGACCAGCTCTTTCTGATAGTGTCAGATATCACCCCTGTCAATGAGCGTATTATGAGGCTCAGACTTAAGCAGTCTCTCTTCACTTCAGTGCTGAGAACCCCAGCAAGTTGTCAGATAACCCACAAGCGGTTGTCTGCTTGGGTAGTTGCCATCCAGGACCCAATGTGGTTCTGTACCGTGGTGGACATGGTGGAGCGTGGCACCTGTGCATGAATATGATCTGACCAAATTCAAGAACACAAGTAGATGATCTTGGTTCTTTTTATTTACAACACCGGTAGAGGTACTAGGGTGACACGGTGGCTTAGTGGTTATCACTGTTGCCTCACAGCTAGAAGATTCGCTTCTGACCTGGTCCTTTCTGTGTGGAGTTTGCATGTTCTCCCCGTGTTTGCATGGATTCCCTCCGGGTGCTCCGGCTTCCTCCCACGTCCAAAGACATGCAGGTTAGGTGGACTGGTGACTCTAAATTGACCGTAGGTATGAATGTGTTTGCCTGTCTATATGTCACCCTGCCATGGACTGGCGGCCAGTTCAGGGTGTACCGCGCCTCTCGCCCAATGACCATTAATTGGAATAAGCAGGTTCAGAATGAAATGAATGATAGAGGTACTAATCATATTCATTTGACTGAATATGATTACTCTTGATGCACATTAGGTAAAATGTAGCAATTAATGTATGCTTCAATCCAATTCATTATTTAATGTTTTGTGTGTATATGTATACACATATTCATTCATTTGAAAAAAAAAATCCAAATAAATAGTTGAATGTATCGAGACATACTGTATGTTGTATTCATTACATTCATCTGTTGTTTTGGACATCTGTGTGAACAAAATTTGATTTCAAGGTTTAACCCGTGCATCACAAAGGAAAAGCTGATTTTAATTAAGTGGTCACAGAATAAATCATCAAAGCTACCGGAAGCTGAACTGGAACACAAACATCAAAAGGAGCAGTCTCTACACTTCTTTGTGAAATTTTCAAGCAATTTTATAGCAAGTCAAGCTTAAAAAGGTGAAGTTGAAATGAAAAATAAGGCAAGGCAGAATTTAATGTACAACAAAGCCGCCAACGTCACAGATCTTGCATTTCTTATCATTAAAATATTGTTTCTGTTCACACACATACACCTTATGTACAATTTACCATTCACAAACTGAATTGTAAAGAATTGGACGTGTACTACATTTTATCAGCCCTCTTATTAATTTTTTTATTTTTGTTGCTTGTGGATGCTATAAATAGTTGCAGCCGTGCACCGCATGCAAGCTGATTATCTCTATTGCTTCTTCCTATTCAGTGGCTTTTCTTTTGTTCATAATTCCAGAACAGAGACCCCCAAATGAAACTTGTTTCCTTTTCTCCACCTCTCAGATGAGTGTCTCAATTTCATGTGCTGTGAAACTGTACTTCTTTGGTGCCGTTTCTTTTTTGATTGCTGTGTTGCTGGCCGTGAGCGGCGGGAGGAAATCGATCCAATTTTAGAGTGCCAGACACAGAAAGGTTTTATTTGCAAATGATTTGAGGGAGTGTCTACATCCATTCATGGCTAAAGATGGGAGTGGAAAGTGGGCTCGTACATGCGTGCACAATTTCACAAAGACTCAGATTCATAAAGGAAGACCACGTGTATGTGTGGCTTTACAACTCTGCCGAAAAGTGTGGATGCACGTTTCTGGCTTTTTGTTGATATTCTGCACGTAATTTTATCAATGAGGCCCCAGTGTTAAACTTGCACAGTGTTGAAGTTGGTTGACAGAGTTGAGCACATCTGTCTTGATTCAACTCTCTACAAATATAATTTTACTCTCTGAAAGTGTCTTAACTCTGTCCATGAGTTGAGTGAAAATGAGAAAAAGGAGTGCTTGAGAGTGGGGCTGCCATGACAGTACTGTCACTTCATAACCAGAAGGTGGTGTGTTCAACCCCAACCTGAAGCCTTTGTCTGTGACATTTCTGTGTGCTTTGCCTTCTCAAGCTTAAAGGAGCCCAGAAGCAAACCAAACACATGTATTATTGCTTGTGATTTAACCACTTATGTCCAATCATAATGTATCATGTTTTTATCATACCCCTGGATATTACGCTTTGGGTTTTGGAGAAAATAAACATGACTGCTCCATTAGACCCCACCCAACCTGGCTGGTGCTGCTTGTGAAACAAAAAAGTTTATACACCCCTGGGCTTGGTCAGTGATCTTAGGTCATGATACATTATCTAGTCGAGACAGCCCTTGGCTGGAATGATAGATTCAAATACTCATCAGCAGGCCAAAGAGGCTCTGCACACACTGGTCCTGTAATGTCTGGAACATAAGATCACATTTGGCAGCAGAGGAGAAATCCTCATTCTACTCTATGCTGTTTGAACCTACTACTGGGAGGGCAGTTATTTCAAGAACTTACTCCTTCTGAGAAAGAAAGAAGTGAGGACCCCCAAGAATACTTAACAGATGAGCCAGGAACAAGTGAAGAAAGGAACAGAGCATATCCTGCAAACCAATTATAGTTTCCCACCTCCTCTGCTCTGCTCTCTGCACCCCTCTCGCTCTGTCTGCCTTTCATTTTGACAGAAATGTGAATTTGACCATGCAAGCTCTCGAAATGAAACAGTATTATCTGCTTTGCAAAGACATGGCCATTGCATTTTCTCTCCTCTGACAATGTGTGATTCTGATTTTTACAGTAACAAAACTTGAAAGACAAAAACTCAAAAAGCTCAAATGAGTACCCATTGTATGAATGCATTTCTCATTACTATCTGAATAGTGATGTGTTTCCTTATAACTGGAACAAATAAATGAAAATCATATGCACTAACTTACCGGTTTGGTCAGTCAGAACATATTTTGGTGGCTGCATTTAAAAACCGACATCAGCACCCGTGTTCACGTCAAAGAAAAAGGATTACAGGTTTCCACGATGCTGCTCTCCCATCAGCATACATTCCAACAGTCATTGCTCTAACGTGCACAGACATGTAGTGGACATATCAACACCCATAAAAAATAAAACACTGGCTTAAATAATTAAAAGCCTTTCTGGTGGCAATAGCAGTGGTCTTTAAAGCAGATGACAGGAACAAAAAGAAAATAATCTGCGAAAGCACCAAAGATATTGTATGAAGCTTCTGCTAGGCCAAACAGAGACACTTTTTGGACATATTACTAAAATGTTTATTCTAATTCACTGGTCTACAATTTTTTAGAAGTTGTCTGCTTCAGAGATAAAATGTGCTATTTATGATGGATTTTGGTGTGCTGAATTCAAATATGACAATTAACACAGCTGATTGCTACAGTTTCCAAGATATTTAAGTTTTTTACATTTTACGCCATGTATATTGTGTAGAGACACTGAATAACGGCTAAATTATGTACTTACATATAAGATATTTAATTTTATAGGAAAAATGTGTTTTACGGGACTAAGGTCTGATGGGGGTAAATGGCCGCTGGTGGCCGTCTTGAATTATGACGTCATACAGCTGAACAACA
>OMMV01012980.1:15265-28900 GCA_900302635.1 Chatrabus melanurus
TACCGTTGGCGAGTAGCTGCTACTAACGTGGCATCGCACGCAGAAACCGGAGGGGTCAGTGGCACTGCGCATGCGCATTTATCAGGCCGTAAGCAGTTCGTGTTGAAATGTGACTGGACCGCGGCGGAGGGCACCCGGAAGTGAAAGAGCGGCGGGAACCGTCCTCCCAGCTAGCAAGTGTAAAAAAAAAAAAATTTGATAAAAAATTAATGTAAAATACAAATATAAATAATCACCGAGAATAACACATAAAGTTAAAAAAATACACTTATTTCCAATGTTTTTTTTTAAAAAGAAGAAAAAAGTGTAAAACTCCAAATCACCACAGGAAAGAAATTAAAAATATTATAAGCACCAATGTAACATTAAAAGTTAAATACACATTATAAGTGGTTTTGTAATCTGCTCCATAAAAACTGTTGAACTTGATTTTTTTTTTTAAACCCATCTCTTGATTGACTCATATTGACTAACTCTGTCCAAAACCCTTTACTTTTTGTTGCTACTGAATCTCGCCTCTCGCCCAATGACTGCTGGCATAGGCCCCGGTCCTTCTGTCTAGTCGGCTATATCAGGCTATATCAGGACGGTGGCACACGCAGTTAGTGCACTTGCCTCCCTGGTTCAAGGCCGGTCATGCCCTATTCTCCTTGTACAGCTAGAGATGTGTTAGAAAAGCCAAATCAACATGTGGATCCCAAACCGAATCTCCTGTGGTGACCCCAAACAAAATGCAAGAAGCCCAATGAAATCTCAGTGAATGGGGTACAATAAGCGACAGCGGCATACTGTAGAATAACAGTATAGTAACGCTGTAGAATAACAGTATAAAGCTGGCAACTGTAGCTGCAGTAGTTTACTGTAAATTAACATGGAAATTTTTTACTGTGTACCCGATTCATATAGGATTCCCATAGGACCTGTTACAGGAATCCTATAGGAATTCCTATAAGGAAACTCCAACAGGAGTCTTATGAGACACTTATAGAATTACTATAGGATTCCTCGGAAAACGTCATTCCAATTTCTGATCGACATCCTATATGATTCCTATTGACAGAAATCCTACTGGGTTCCTATAGGATTCCCATAGGACTTTTTAGAGTAAGATTCTTATAGAGTTACTATAGGATTCCTATTGAAAAGTCATTCCATTTTCTGATAGACATTCTATACAATTCCTATAGGATTCCCATAGGATATTTTGGAGGAATCCTATAGGAATTCCTGTGAGGAAACTCCAAAAGCATTCCTGTAAGATTCTTATAGAGTTACTATAGCATTCCTAGGAAAAAGTAATTCCATTTTCTGATAGACATCATATATGATTCCTATGGATGAAAATAGGATATTTTGAGTGGTGTACCAGGAAAGTAAAGTTGTGGCGCAGATAGAACTGGATCCGTTCTCTCAAATAGAGAAGTTTGGAATCAATTTTTAATCTGGCGGTGTCTGATTAATGTGGTTATTTAGACAAAGGGATATTAATCGTCCTAATTGCGTGAGTACTTTACATATATTAACAGAATAATTCCACAACGCTTTACTAAGATTGGACATGACACTGAACAGGTTTCATCAAATACTGTAGGGCTGCAGGATTTTTGCTGCATTTGTGGGAGTGAATGATGGGCATGAGAGAAGCGGTTAAGCCAGAATGTGCAGGGTACGGTAGGACAGGTTCAACAAGTACAGGTTATACTGTAAGAGGAAAAAGACAAAACTCAGCAGAGGTTTTGACAGTCACATCAAACTGTATGAAAAATGGAAAATGCAGTCAGACTTGTTTACACTGTTGCAGGCGCAAACCTGTGATGTTCTTCTGAGCCTCAGAAAACTGAACCCAAGATCTTTCAGTTATCAGAGTGTAGTACATTGCTTATGCAGGAAGATGTCAAAGGTCATCCAGGGGTAAAGGTCAAAAGTCATTGGGGGTCAATTTGCCTAAAAAATATCTAGAAAGGATTAAGAGGCCTCGGAATGTGACACTGTATTCATGAGCAATGAAATAAGTAAATAGGCCTAAATAAACAAATAATAATTAATAAATAAATATGTGAATAAATGAATGAGTAAATAAATGAATAAACATAACAAACTAAACAAATGAATAAATATGTAAACTAATACAAATTAAATTAATGAATAACTTAATTAATAAATAAGTAAATTAACAACTTAAATGGATAAGTAAATTAATCACACAAATAAATACATATATGAATGAGGAAATGAATATGGGAACAAATAAATACACAAATTAAAAGTGTACCATAACGCACTTTGCATAAATGTCACTCAGTGAATTACAAGTCCTTTCGAGCAAAAGCAAACCAATTTGATGACATACATTTGAACCCAATGACTTGCAAACGAACGCTAAAAGGTTCCACTTTCATGCTGCCACTTTATCTACTGTGAAACACGTGAGGGATTTATCTCTGAAGATCTGATACCGGACTGCCAAGTCAAGAGTTCAAACAGATGGATATTAGATGGATATTAAAGAATAAGACCCACCCCACCGACTGACTCTACTGGAAAGGGCCGTCTGGCTATAAAACATTGAAGATTTCTTTTCTTTTTCTTTTTTGGTTGCCTTACTGCCACTAACACACTTTTTCTTTTAAAATTGTACTTATCCAGCTGTTTCATATGAAACGGCTGGATTTTGTTTCGTACGAGGCTTCTTCTTTCTCCCTCCTCTTCTTTCTGGTAACATCTACAGCCAACTTGCCTAAAATTGCCCATTGCCTAGAAAGGATTAAAAAAAAAAAAAAGGCCTACAAATGTTGCATTGCCTAAAAATAGTGAAGCTGAAGTTAGGTTGCCTCATTGTTTGCAATACATGCCCAAGGCAAAATATGCTATTGCTGCTCTAGTTTGAACCTAAAAAAAATAAAGAGCTATATCTTACACAGGGCGCAAACCCGCGCACAGCGCAGCGTGTCTTTCCGAGTTTCTAATCGACACAGTTCTTTTTTCACACCCAGATGTCTGATGGGATATGGAGGAGACGGGTTTGACTGAGGTGGAGGAGAAGGAGGCGTTCAACTGTTTCACCTCAGGGAGCTGTGGTGGAGGACCGCTGTTCCCGTAAATGATCCGCTCGCACGCTTTGATGCTTTGTGCGCTGATCCTTTTCTTCTCTAGGAAACCTCTCACTTGGGAGTCCACCATCTAAATACCAATGCATCAGGTTCAAGTGCATCGGCTCTTAAAGGCAGTCTTATTGTTTTACTTCACGTTACGTAAAAAAAAAAAAAAAAAAAGATTTTCAAAATAGGGCCCATAGCCTCCATCACATGCCAAATGCCTCATGTAACAGGCTGGCTGTGTCCAGAGGAGACTGTGTGTGTGGTTATTCAGTAATAGACTTCACTAAACAAACATCTGCTTTATGGTTAGTGTCTAATAAGGACGAAAAAAAGCCACCGTATGCGTGTTAAATCCACAGCATACATGTCATGAACCGCTGACACTCATCGATTTGACGCAGCAGTAAATCCTATTGGCTGATGCAATTTGAAAGTGTCTTGCACCGTTTGGCCACGTCATGCTGTTCGTCTTATGAGAGGAACCAAAAGCAGGGCTTTTGTACCATATGTCTACCATGTCTTAAGATATGGTACAAATAATAATTTGTACCATTTCTTAAGACACTTCATCTGCATTGGCCCAGTCCACACAGCTGTATGTGGCTACCAGCCTGCGGGGGACTGGCGTCCTATCCAGGGGGAGTCGTAGACTCATCCGCTTCACAGTGCGGCATCCGGGGACAACCACCGACAACCAATGGGCCTCAGGTCCTGTATAGAACTATATTGGACTTTATCATATTTTAATACCACTTTTCTTTCCCTTCGTAGTTGGAGTTGTGTGGAGATGAACAAGGATTTAGATTTCTCAGGACATTTTATGGATGTTAAACTCCGAAACAAAAATATATTTGCTGATAATACATCAATAAGATGCGTAACAACCCATGCGTTGATACAAAAACTTATCATGGACACTATTCGCCAACTCCAACCTTATAATAGACAAAGAAGGATCACTCCAACCGTATCACAGTGCACAGATAGAGTGCATGACAGCTGAAGACAGACAAACAGCTCTAACTTACCTTAAAAAGTACCACATGCAATGGGTCCATCCGCATAGGTGAGGTCCGTCTCAAAGTCCAGCTGACACGCTTCACAGAGCGGAATAAAGCCGCAATCTCACTATAACTTTTAACCCAGCCATTTGGCGGCGCAGCACTAGACAGAGCTCCTCATCAGCAATCGACTTGTAATGGCTCATGTTTCAAGGTTAAATTTAGAACACGAGTCCACCTCACTAAAATCTCGGACAAATTTGACATTGAGTTAATTTCAATTCAAACTGTGGCCACCAGGGGGCTGACTCTCGGAAACCTTGTGTACATAATATCTTGACAAAGACTTTGTGCATCAAGGTGAAACTTGGTACACAAGGTCACCTTACTAAGACCTTGGACAAGTTTGACATTGAGCTCATTTCAATCCTACTTGTGGCCACCAGGGGGCTGAGTCTGGGAAACCTTGTGTACATAATATCTTGACGAAGACTTTGTGTATCAACACACCGCTGTCCAGTGAGTCTGAGCAGGCAGGGCGAAGCAGCACCCAAAGGTTAGCCAGCGTAGACGATCGCAACAGTAACTTAGGCTAGCGGAGGCTAAGGCTAGGGAACTTGGTCATAGCGGAGAATAACTTTCTCTCACGGTCTCCAACGTAGCCAGAGGTACATCGGCAAACGCTGAGACATTTTAAACATTGAACATTTTTTGACGCGGTCGCAGTTCATCAGTGTAGACCGGTAGAAACCGGTAGAGGCCGGCGGAGGCCAGTGGAGGCTAGCGGAGTGCAGCGGACACCGAAGTTTGCAAATACGTTCATCTACGTTGGCCAAAACATCTTGATTGTGCCTTAACAGGTGTTAGACATAATATTCACATCGGTGTTAATCCAACTGTCACTGCAACTTCCCGTGTTATGTCTTTTTTTTTTCCAGCTGATTCTCACTTGCTATTTATGTGTAGATCCATTTCCTCATCAGGAATCTCTCCATGCCTTTCATGTGCATCCCTTCAATACCACAGCGCTGTGCGCTTTGCGCTCCGGTTCGACAGGTGACATACTGATGGGTTGATTTTATGATATAACCTACAAAACATCCATGAATAATGAACTGGTTAAACCTAACCCCTTTGCGCACTGCGTCCACCTTTGCGCTCAGATTATGCACCCCGTAAGATAGTGACAAGGACTTGGACACGCCCCAAATGGATTTGCTTCTGTGTTTTAGAGCGTGCACTATAGAACGTCAAGATAGGGCCCCCAGACTTTGTTATAACTGCAAAATAGGTGACGTTTTCTCTCATGTCCTGTTCGTTGTTCATGCAATAAATTTAGTGGAGAGGTGAGGCATGAGGCGAGGAAGAACCCATTAATTTTTGGTGCAGATCCACAACACTTTAGTTTCACTACAATGCGCAGGTCTCAATTTAAAAAAACAAAACAAAACAAAAATTGTGATATAAATTGGGGTGAAATTAAAGTAGTGCCTCTGCAGAGATATATGTTCTCCTACTAGTTGCAGTTTTATCAATTGTACTTTCTCTTAGCTTTCATCATGTGACTGCCAGGCGTTTTGTGCACACTGTTCCTTTCTCATTAACTCACAGTTGTAAGATAGGGAACATCACATCTGTGGCAAAGGCAAATGCTATCTGTTTATTTTATCAAGGACCTTTTTTAAATGCAAACACTGACCTTGTTGACTGGCGTTCTGCAAATTTCAACTCCCTTTTTTTTTTTATATCTGCAGCTTTTATTTAATTAGGCAGGTCAGCATGGAACGGGTTGCAATGCCCAGTATGATACTGGTAAAGGAAATTCTTTTGTAGTAAAGCGATATGTCACTGTGCCCTTTTATACCAGATATCACTAGATTTCACAATTCAGGAAAACCACACATATGAGGACATAACTAGAACCAGACAAGTTTGGGAAAACCCTTTCAGCTTCAGACTATCAAGTTCAAACTCACTACCAGAAAAATCTTTGTGTGTATTCAGTGCCACATTCTCCTCTTTTGACTTTTGCATGATTTTACAGTTTTATGACATCAAAACAAAAACAAAAATATTAAAGTCTCCATTCACCATAATTTGAAAAACTATGCTCTTCAATCTCAAAGTGAAAGCAAATGTCTGGAACAGGGGTGGGCATGAAGGGCGAAGGCGGTGCTGGTTTTTCTTGATCACCAGGTGATCTGACAGATGATCGGGGAGGAGCTCATCAGGAAAACCACCTGCTGAGGTGATCTGCCACAAGGAAAAGCTGCACTGCCTTGACCTTTCATGGAACTCTGTTGCACACCCCTGGTCTGGAACATAATCAAAAGCAAGTAAAATTCCATAGGAAAATTATGGCGTGCATTTGTATTCACCCCCCCCCTCCATGTCAGTGTTTCGTTTGTGCGCCGTGAGCACCAAGAACTTCAGTCTGTGTGTGGTTTCTGTCAGCTTTGGTGATCTACTCTACAGTGTTTCCCCGTTTTTGTTTGCAAACTGCTTAAGTTCTCTCAGGCTCGGGGGGGGACGACACTTCAGTGAAATAAGCCATTAATTCCTCAATGTTTCACAGCGGTTAAACTGCTGTGACGTCAGCGGCGCTCTGGAGTCGCAGTGACACAGACACTGACTGCTGCTGGAATCACACAACAAAATGAGAGCGTTTTTCACAACGGAACGCAACACCTGCAAAAGCATGGAGCGTAATATGAAACGATAGACGTTTTCCTGTTGTCCAAATAAATGGCGATGTCCACCGTACAGGGTTGAATGATCTTACAGCCGGCAGCGTCCTTCGCGCAGCATTAGCATGCTTTGTTTAAAAAAAAAAAAAAATGCTATACAAATTTTGTATTTTTAGAGGTAAATCATGAGAAAATCACCAAAAAGTAATGATTTTCAAAATTGTCAAATTTTAGGTCAGTATTCATTTTGTAGGACAAACGTACAAATTAGGGTCAGTCGGGCCCCTACATGTAAAACGGTTGCTGTTTTTTGTCGTCTAATGAGCATTACACATTTTTACTGAACCTCCAGCCTGTAGCTGAATTGATCTTCACTGGAGGATTTCTGTATGTTTCAGTGTTCTTGGTGAGGCGCTGTACTCCTCCATCATTCTGTGTGCATTTTGGGGGTGAGGACAGTAATGTTCTCAAAGCGTCTAGCTTTGGAGGCAGCACCGTAGAGTTGTCCGTGGCTGAATACTGGCTCTGGCAGATGCAGTCCTACATAGTCAAGAGTTTGACCCTGCGATTTGTTTGTCGTCATGGAGAATGCAAGTCTTACTGGAAACTGCCGTCGCTTTAAGGTGAATGGAAATCCTGCACCTGATGGTGTAAGGGTGAATCTTCTTTTGACCGAATTTGGTAGCCATAAGAGCATTTTCATGCAAAAATAACCCCTGCATGACCTTTGACCCCTGGATGTTCTTTGACACCCCCCCTCCCCAATTTGTGTAAACAATGTAACAATGTATTCTGCTTTGATCTGTGGTCCTCCTGACCAAATTTGGTTCCCATAGAGTGTTTCCAGGCAAATTGAACTTTGACCTCGACCTTTGATCCCTGTGACCATTTAGCAAAGTTGACCATGACCCTCGTCTCATTTGCCCCCTACCACTGTGCCAAGTTTCCACTCGATAGGTCATAGGACTGCAAAACGCATTGCTGGCCATACATACATACATACAGCCATACAGACAGACAGACAGACGGACTTAATATTTTTTTAGTAATATAGATTCATCCTCCAATCTCAGGATTCTCACAGGCTGCATCAGGTTTTCCTCCCAGGAGTTGCAGCACAGAAGCATCCCCGCAGCATGATGCCGCCACCACCAAGCTTTTGAGATTAAAAACACTTTAAAAAAGTTATTGTATCAAGAACCTTGTAAAAGTACAAGTGGGAGAATAATTTGCATGCATTTGACAGAATTGAACGATATGATAAAATTCCGGAGACTGTGACCTGGACTGAACCAGATCAACAAGCAGAGCTGACAGAGAAGAAATGTGATTGTTCCGGAAGCTCACTAATAAACATGATGGAACACAGCAGGTTGCGAGGCGAGGATCAGCGTGCTGATCAGCGTGCACGGCTCTGGTCCTGTTTGGAACGCTCTGATGACCTGATGTTATTAAACATTAATGGAATTTTAACGTTTGCAGCCGGGAAGAGAAAACCTGAATGAGAGAGCTGAATATTCACTTCTTATTATGTACATTTTCCAAAGAAGTTCAAGCACGGTTGCCATGCCAACCGGGGGCTGCATTTATAAATTATGTGCACGCACAAAAACCGTGTGTGCGCTCTCCCCCCCCCATGAAGTGGTCTTTATAAAGAGAAGAACGTGCACACCACATGCACACGTCAGACCACAGGTACAAACGTTTTTCAGGACAAGTCGAGCCTGATACGATGAAACGGATGTGAAAAATACGGTGAGACAAAACAAAGAGGCCAACTGTCACAGAGTGTATTTCTTCTTATAATTAAAATATCATTTCTGTTCACGCACACACCTGCAGTTGGGTCCATAAGTATTTGGACAGTTGCACTTTTTTTTCGTATTGTAGTGTAGACTTAAATTCAAAGGGTTTAATGAAAATATCACATTAACCATTTAGGAATTACAGCCATTTTTATACACAGTCCCTTCATTTTCAGGGGCCATAAGTAATTGGACAAGCTAAATACAAGGATTGTTGTCTATACAGCTCATCACATTCAAGGCCGCTCAAGCTCCGATCGTTTATGGTGGCTAAACGGTGCCAGATACGCCCACGGTTACCATCAGACATTAACAGGAAGTCGTATGTGGGCTTTCACAATATACCATCAGATTTGACCCTGAAGGTCAAAAACTAGGCGGCACGCTTTGCACTCACTAGAGTGTCTCTATCTAGTTGTAACTCCATTGTGGTTGCATACAGAGGAAAAATGACAAAAATTGTGTCACTGTTCAAATACTTATGGACCAAGACTCTGGAAGCCTTCCCATATCCGCTGCCTCCAGTGCATCCTTGGAGTGATCTGGGAGGACAGGATCTTCCACACACAGATTCTAAGTATGGCAGGTTTCACCAGCATCAAATCCATTCTCCTCCATCGGGTACTTCTTTGGACCGGGCACATGGTACGGATGGACGCTACCCGACTTCCCTGTATGGTCTTCTACGGGGAGCTGGCTGAAGGAGTCCGTTCTCATGGTGGACCAAGGAAGCGTTGGAAGGACTTCCTCAAAAAAAAAAAAAAAAATCTATGTACTCCTGCAACATTCCTCCCAGAGACCTCGAAATCCTTGCCGCCAATCGCAACACATGGAATTGTTGCTGAAGGGGTCTGTCACTTCGAGCAAGAGCGAACCAAGGATCCGAGAGGAAAAACGAGCAGCAACACATGAGCGGCGACTCAATCTTTCAGCACCTGCAGCCCATTTGCCCTCGGATCTGTGGGTCGCGTCTCGGCCTCTACTCCCATGTCAGGACCCACAGCAGATGACCATACAGCCTGTACAGCTTATTCAAACCATCTGTTGATTTCAGATAGTAATGTTAAGTTTGTAAATAAGTGGTAGGAGTTGATTTGGGGACAGAGCCGGGGAGCATCGTCATCGTCGTATCGACAAACAGCCATAACTAACGAACTAACTAATTATGGACCTGACTGTATATTCACATGTGCATTTTCCCATTCACAAACTACACTGTACATAATTGAGTCTGTACTCCATTTCATCAGCCCTTATTACAGATGGATAGACAGAGTAGGATTGTATAACTGGAAGAAAAGTGTGTCCCAGTTTCTCTATGAATAACCTGTTTTTGTTTTTTTTAAAAATTGAGTTTTTAAGAATTTGTTGTATATTGCAAAACGTAAGCAATTTCTCATAATTCTACAAAAACAAGTAACGCACATTCTTGTGTGCATACAGACCCAGCGCTCACCTTCATAATTTGATATGGATGCACATTCCTGAACTGCCCAGCAGGTGTCAGTGTTCAGCATGTCTTCCTTTGGACACGGACTCCGGAACAATGAACACGGGTGTTGCTGAGGTTTTGAAACGTTGTGAAACAGGGTTTCGGTGTTTGCCCTCAATCATTTGCGGCGCAGATGAAAAGTTTTTGGTATCATCCCCAGTCACGCTCTATTCTTTAATTCTGGTTTTACTTTCCCATTTCTATGGGCGGCACGGTGGCTCAGTGGTTAGCGCTCTTGCCTCACAGCAAGAAGGTCTGGGGTTCGATTCCCACCATGCCCGGTTCCTTTCTGTGTGGAGTTTGCATGTTCTCCCCGTGTCTGTGTGGGTTTCCTCCGGTTTCCTCCCACTTCCAAAGACATGCAGGTTAGGTGGATTGGTGACTCTAAATTGGCCGTAGGTGTGAGTGTGGCTGTGTTTGTCTGTTTATGTGTGGCCCTGCGATGGACTGGCGACCTGTCCAGGGTGTACCCTGCCTCTCGCCCAATGACTGCTGGGATAGGCTCCGGCACCCCGTGACCCTTAATTGGATTAAGCGGGTATTGAGAATGGATGGACTTTCCCATTTCTGTTGTGTATTTGGTCATGTAGTGGGGATCAGGTGAAGGCGGGCACCGCATCTGGACACGCCTACATAAGAACAAAGTTCCTTTCTTTTTTTTTTTTGATGGAGGTGGTTAGCACACAGCAAGAAAGTCCGGAGTTCGATTCCACCAATTCCCAGTTCCTTCCTACGTGGAGTTTGCATGTTCTCATGCACGGGTTTCCTCCCACCATCAAAACACGCACATTAAGTTCACGCTCCCTTCACGACCTTTGACCAAGGTGATGTCTCGAGACCTGGAGATAGTCCTCAGGAGCCGGATTGTGACCGCCCACTGCTCCTATAGTTGGATTGCATCCAGCTATAATTAATTAATTGTATGTATGAACACTGAAGAATAAAGGCTCTTCATCATCATCAAATTTAACCATCATCTCACGACTTCACCCTCATTATGTGCTCTTATTATTTGGTGAATTAGAAGATGACAGCATTTATTGTTTTTGAGTTATTACCAACTCAAGCTGGTTGAGATGGACTAACTCACCCATCTGCGTTTTTTTTTTTTTTGCTGTGCGTACGCCGTTACCAGAGCAGAGGATAACCTTTAACCATTAGTTTAGTGTTCAGCTCTCAGTCACAGCTGTTTGCTCAGTGACCTTACACAACCCCGTGACACATCAAAGTTACCTTCCTCTATTTGTGCTGCAACCTGCTTACTGATAACAAATTAACCAGAAATGAGCCGTTTTCAATTTTTTTACTTATTTTTTTGACATTAACACCACGAAACATTATAGACAAATTCAGTCATGTCATCTTTAAATACTCAATTACGGAATTAATCAATTTCTTTTCACATTTTCACAGAATGTTTAAAATTTTTCTTACATGCAAAAATGAAAATAACAGACAAAACAGAAACTCATGTGAAATCCCCCCCCCCCCCTAAAAAAAGCAACATAAATACAATATGAGATTATTACATTTACTTTTTCATTAAAGTAACCAATAAATGACTAATTTACAAATCTCATTTTAAAAAGAAGCAAAAACACACACATTTGATTTCCTCGTGGCTGTACTGCCGAGTACTTGACAACACAAAGACAATCAATAATAAAATTATTTTTGAAAACCTGATTTATTACAGCCTGATTTTCTTATAAATTTGAAGAGACACCCTCAAACAAATTATATCATTTTATCACCTAAAATAAATGATATATTATTTTTAAAGGTGAGATGTAGTCAGACATTTTACACATTTATTCATAAATATGAACTATTTAAGAGCTTCTCTTTATTTTAAAAAATTTAGACATATTAAATGTGCCTAAAACTTTTGCACAGCACTGTACACACATTAAAATGGCATAATATAATAAACTGAAATATAAAAAAAAAGTTCACCATATTCAATGCGCCAGAACTCTGTTTTCCTGATGCAATATCAGACAGACCTGCCTGCCACCTGCTGAACACCACCACCTGCTGGACGGTAGGTGGATGCTGCATGGATGATGAAAATTAGGAGCAGATGCGGTTCAATCTGCATGTTGCTTGAAATAAACTCGTTTGTCAGTTTTTCCAAAGCCTATAGGTGTGGTGGCCACAGCTGCTTGTTTAGAAAAAAAGGAATTCAAATTATGATCATGAAATTTTTTTCAGTGTCACAAATTTTCAGGCACTAAATGCAGAATTATTATACAAATGGTCTCATTATGTTGGCTGTGTTACTTTACACTAAGTATATTTCCTTCATTTTCTGTTTGCACCACATATTTAAATCATTATGCAGCACTTTGTTCAAGTTTACTTTATTCTAAAAAGTTTTTTTTTTTTAATTTATCATCATGTAGAAAACAGAAACAGTGACAGAAATGAATCCACGTGTCAAAAAACAAATATCACCTCAGACAAATGTGAAATATAAAGAATTAAGTTATGTCACCCTCTAGTGGCCAACAGAGGGAAAGTCAGATTTTTGGAGTAAAACACAATTTACCAGTTTTTTCCTGAACATATACATGATTTAACCACACAACAGCAAATAATTTAAGGTGCAATGGAGAATAATAATAATAATAATAATAATAATAATAGTAATAATAATAATAAAGTTAAAAAAATGGAAAAGTTAAAGCAGTTTTCTCCACACTGGAGGACCACCTGCAGTCCTCCATGTTTGTAATGTCACGCCCACTACAAACATTATAGCGAAAGCTTTCTATTGGTTACATGACCTTTGACCTCGGGTGACCTTGAAAAGTCAAACTCACTTATAATGGCTATTTGGAGAGACTGGTTACTATAAGATACTAACATGAAATCACATATCGCCTTTATATTGGGTACATGACCTTTGACCTCGGGTGACCTTGAAAGGTCAAACTGAATGCCGTACCTGTTTAACACAAACTGTTTGGAGCGAATATGGTTTAAACTTGACGTCCCGCTTCATTTCCTTTATAACATTCGTATCCTAACCCGACATCTTGCTGTTTGCGTTTAGAATAATAAGAATACAAACAACACAACAAAAAACACAGCCGCCCTCGCCTGTAAAAAAACAAACAAACAAACAAACATTGTGAAAATGTGCACGGAAAACTCATGAAGCTCTCAGCGTACGAATAAGAAACATGGTTTTATTGGGACACGGATATTTACAGCGTGACAGAGGAGCGGGAACATAAGCGCACGCGTAAAGAGACGCTCGTCACTCGTTCAGCGCCGCCTCCTGGACGTCGTCGACCTCACGGCTGTGACGGCTGATGTCAGGTTGGTCGCTGTTGAGCTCGGCATACTCGACTGAACCCTGCTGATGCACAAAGCAGATCCCGTCAAACGGCGTCACATCTTGTCCTGACGCGCACACACAAAGCACAACAAGTCAAAAACTCGATGGGTTTCAACAAACGCTTGTGGCGAAAAGTTCAGTCAGTTTTGGGATCCGATTCCAAATCTTTTCTGTCAACACTTTCACTTCCTCTTCCCCCCCCCCCT
>OMMV01012994.1:1975-12900 GCA_900302635.1 Chatrabus melanurus
TGTTTCTGTGTCATGTTCCAGCTGTAAAACTGTCACTGTTACACACACACACACACACACACACACACACACACACACACACACACACACACACACACACACACACACGGGTACGTGTCACAGCACCTTCAAAGCCTCACTCACTGGTTCCACTCCGTTGCACTGACTGACATTTATGAGCTATGTGACCCAAAGAAAATAAGGTTGAAATACTTCTGCCTGCTGGTGATGCTATGAGGTAAACGTCGCTAAATGGAGTTCGCAGGTCAGTGCCTGACATAAAGGGTGCATGTGAGGAAAACAAAGCGGACTGATCAGAAACGGGACTTACTGGAAGCATCAGAATGGTACCTGAAGGACCAGGAACTCCGTCTGAACCAGGAAGACCAGGACGCCCTGGAGGACCCTGAGAAAAATAAAAGACGCGATGACTCGATGTGAAGCTGTGATACTTCACAATGGACTGTACGCTGTAAAATCTCCTAAGTTAGTGCAACTCAAAACAGCCTCAGAAAACAAGAATCCCGAAAACACTTGAATTTACTTAATTCAAATATTTCAAAATTTAATTTTTTTTGAACTAATTAAAATAAATGGTTGAGTTAGTACTTTGAGGAGATGAAGAATGAAGAAAATGAGAGAGAAAAGGTTGGATGATGTTGAGAGAGTGAGGACAACTATTTAGAAGATGAAGAGTGGAAAAGCAGTTGGTCCAGACAGGTTACCCTCATGAAAAACTTGTAGTAAAACATATGAAATGTAATGCATAAAAATATGTACGTATCACATATATTCGTCAGCTGGCAGGCAGTGATGACGTCACTGAAAACAAGCGGGTGGATTTTCCATACAGAAAAAAGGAAAAAAAAAATCATCTTTAAATTGTAAATTATTGTTATTGTAACCCTAACCTCAGCCAACACTAAAACATTTTTTCTGACGATTAAATGTGAAATGCGTGTTGTGCATATTTTCATAGTAATATGCACGAAATATCGTGCTTTACTTTTTATATGATATCATACAGAACATGCCATGAGAAAACATTGGTCCAGATGGCATAGCAGCGGAGGCATGGGCATGTTTAGGAGAGATGGCAGGAAACATTTTTGACCAGATTGTTTAATAAAATCTTGGAAAGTGAGATGACGTGTACTGGTATGTCAGTCACGTTATGGTATCCAAGTATGTTGAGTCAACTGGATTTATTTAGTTCCTTGAAGATGTTTCGCTCTTCATCCAGAAAAGCTTCATCAGCTGTAGCTGGAGTAGTGAGAAACTCAAATATTTATCCACTGTGGGGTCACTGGTGTCACAGTGATGTAACAAACAACAAAGTTTGGCCAATAACACAATGTGCGTTCCTGTTTTAGCTATTCTGACACAAGTACAAAGTGCAACCAGTGCACACGCATCGAGATGAGAGCAAGTATAAATGTTTTACTCTGCTGGAGTGACAACAGACCAAACTGGAGTCAGTTGACATACATGAGCCCATGCTTAACATAGGCTGCAGAAGCAGGGGGGCTGGGGGGCATTGCCCCCCCCCTTCAGGTTTGAGATCTCTATTTTAGAATTTTCATGAGACATGCTAGAGAAGAAAACCCAGATCTCGGGTTGCAGAAAGCAACTTATACTTTGAATAATTTTTTAAAAGTACTTTTTATTTATTTATTTATTTTTA
Organism: Chatrabus melanurus; assembly: GCA_900302635.1. Taxonomy (NCBI): domain Eukaryota; kingdom Metazoa; phylum Chordata; class Actinopteri; order Batrachoidiformes; family Batrachoididae; genus Chatrabus; species Chatrabus melanurus. The sequence goes on from OMMV01012994.1 coordinate 3,660, forward strand.
ACTTTTGCATGAGCAGGATTCTCAAATGGGAATTTTCACTTTTACTTGATTCATTTTTTTATGGTTGTACTTTTACTGGAGTACAGATTTTCAGTACTCTACCTACCACTGCAACTGTGCAATGACACTTGTGTTGCACTGTGCGCTGCTTTGTGCCAGGTGTAAGATAGGGCTCATAAAATCATAGCTACAATGAAGCTAATTAAAAAGACATAACTCCTCAGAGGTTTGAGGTTATTGTCTTATTAAATTGTACACAAGTGCACGATCTGCACGATACAGGCAATTTATTAGCAAAGCATCAACCTTCCCAGTAGATAATATGATTTTAATATGTTGGCTATAATCCCCTGGAGGTACACTGTGAAATGAAAAAAAGAGAAGAAAATACACAAATAAACAACAGCAAACAATACAGAGAAACCAGCTCGAAGACTTCTTTTATCTTTCAGTGTCAAAGCGTTTCGCTTGAGTCTACATAGCTTGTTGCAAATAAATAACCGGCTAATCCTTTGGAGGAAAATCAAACAGAGGATGAGCAAAAAAACAAAACATGCATTTCCATTAAGCCGGCCTGGGGAGCGTGTCTGATGCAGGAAAGCACAACATTTGACAATAATCTGCAGACATCAGTCTGTCAGGCTGAAATTCTAAGTTCAAAATGCTGCTTTGTTTATAATAATTTGAAAGTATTCCAGAAATCTGACCCAGGATCTGTGATAAATTTGCCATAGCCCATGTCACACAGAGTAGCTTACTGGATGTGAGCAGTACTGCCCATGGCGGTCTGCAGTGAAATCCAACTGCAGCACAAATTTATTTACTGGGTGTGCCACGTTCTGGATTAGAATGTATGACTGTTTGTCCTGAAATAAGATAATTCAAAGAAAAGTCGTTTTACAGTTGTTTAGTTTTTGCCTTCTAACACTGACATCAGTTTTGGCTCAGCGTTCATCGGTCTAAGCTACACTTTGTCAGGCTTAGTGCAGCATCCATCAGCTGCAGATGCACCTCGTCAGGCCGCAGTGGAACTTTACTCAGCTGTGTCTCTTTAGCTTCAGCAGTCTTTTATTTCTGTCTTTTCTCTACGTTCAGTTTTAACAGCTGCGCTTTGAGCTTAATTATAATATTAACACACCAACACGCATGTCATGTTTTTATGTGCTTACATTAGTGTGCGATGTGCTGAGTGGTATTCGGTCAGTGATTTGAGAGTCCTTTTTATCATAAACAAAAATGTTGCACATGTGGAACAACACACGATTCAGCCTGAGGGGATTATGAATATCTGTAGCAAATTTCATGGTAATCCATCCAATTGTTCTTGAGACGTTTGCCTCTGGATCAAAGTTAATGGAATGAGGGACATCCTTAAATCAATGCTGCAAATACCAAATGGAACTAGAGTGGTACTCAGTAGAGTGTATGCCTCTACCAAGGTCCAACAAACCCTTCAACTGTAACACCAAACACATTCTAACAGTTAATTTGAGCTTTTTTGTTTTAACTGAGCTAAATGGAGGACACACAGTAAATTTTAGTGTTAAACCAACACTGTTAGACTATTAAACCAACAGGAAAAGAGTTGATCAACAGTGGGACCATATGGACTTTGGGTGAAATCTAACTATAACGTTTACCCCAACGTGTGGTGAATGCAGGGAAAGGTTGAGAAAATTGGCGAAATGTCAGCAAAAATCACATTACCGGAAGTTGGTGGCGAACCTCAAACACAGCACGGTGTTCCACAACATGGTGCTAGCGGAGGCGGGCATTAGCCAGCTCTCCATTAGAACAAGCGGGACTTTTGCCAATGTGGCAACGTGCGGGAGAGGGGTTCGACACACCACTGTCCAATGATTCTGTGCAGGCAGGGCGAAGCATCACCCAAACATTAGCCAGCATAGACGATCGCACCAGTAACTTCAGCTAGCGGATGCTAACGGAGGCTAGCGGAGGGAACTTGGTCGTAGCGGAGATTAACTTTCTGTAACGGTCTCCAACATAGCCAGAGGTACGTCGGCAAATGCAGAGAAATTTTAAACATGTTGAAAAGTTTTGGATGTGGTCAACGTTCATTGGTGGAGGACGGCGGAGCCCAGCGGAGGCTAATGGAGGCTAGCAGATGCTAACGGATGCTAACGGACACGATGTTTGTAAATACGTTCGTCTACGTTGGCCCAAATGTCTAGGTGAGATTGCGCCTTTAAGCACAAAGTTGATTTCACACTGTAAAAGTTCCATAAAATCCAATGTTTTGTGTCACGATGAATGTTGGAGTAAACATTCTCAAAGCTGGTTGAATGCTGACGTGGCATTTTGGTGACGAGTTCCATCTAAGTGATACTCCTCATCTGAGTCTCGCTTGTTTGACACAAAGTCATTTCAGTTGTAGTCAAGGATCATCCAAAGAGACAGAGTACCAAAGACATCCAGTCCTCACCTTAGGTCACTGATTAGCGCCCAAGTCTCACAACCATACAGTAAGACAGGAAGCACCAGGACTCTAAAGACTTGGACCTTCGTTCTCCTGCAAAGGTATCGGAATCACAAAACACCTCTGCCTAGAGATCCAAATGACTCTATAAGCTCTTCCCAGGCATCTCTCGATCTCAAAGGCCGAGGATCCAGAGACATAAATGCCACTACCGAGATCAGGGAATCTCTCTGCAAGTTCAACACTTTCACCTCATGCAGATATCCTACTGATGGTTGAGTCCAGGAAGTCATTGAAAGCCTTGATCATAGTCCTGATCCAGGACAATCACAAACCCAGACACTTTCTGATTCAAACTTGTGGGCAGCTCTCAATTTATATAATTTTTAAGTAACAAACAAAGGCAAGCAGACACGGGTGGAAACATTACCTCTTTGTCAGAGGTAATAATGAGGAAAATGAGCTATATTCAATGTGGTTAAATTATAATAAAGAATAAAATTATTCATTCATTCATTTTGTGTCACTTATTCGGATCCGGGTTGCGGTGGCAGCAGACCAAGCAGCTCAGCCATCACTTCCCTATTGTTGACCAAGTCTTCTAACTCTTCCTGGGGGATTCCGAGGCGTTCCCAAGCCAGCTGGGAAATATAATCCCTCCAGCATGTCCTGGGTCTTCCCCGGGGCAAAGAATAAAATTAGTGGATAAAAAAAGTTATCCTAAAGATCCTAAAAATAAAATAAAAATGTCCACAGTGAGATAGTGGGATCTCTTGAGCAGGATTGTTATCTGCTGGCTCAGACTGACACCGTGTGCTCCCACCTGTCTTTTTTGAGAGGTGGTAAATCCTGTCTCTCTCCACTGCTGTTAGAGAATGCAAAGCGGCACCGAGTGTTAACGACGGTCCTTCATGTCTGAGTGGAAAGGAGGGAGACGCTCAAGAGAGAAATGTGCGAATCAAAACGTTCAGTCAAGGTGGATACTGTGCAACGGAAAACTGCACAGCTACGGGGGGAAAAAAGCAACTTTTAATCTCCCTGTCAGTCCATAGTATGACTGTTTCTCCTGGGAGGAAATGAAGTGGGGAGGAGTAAAAAGAAAACGAAAAAAATCCTGATCACTGGGACCATGTAGAACAATCACCTTGTTGTTTGGAGAGACCCTCAGGTCGTACTGGAGGAGGTGTGTTGGCTGTTAAAGCGTTAACGTCCAACAATAAGATGTGCAAAACGGAAAGCCAAGCTCCAGCTTGGCGGAGGGGACAGACACAGTCTGTGTTGTCCGAACATTCGGAGAAATGAGTGAGCTTTCCCTTGGTGTTTGAGGAGCTGTTGGAATGTTTTACGGCAGACTCCTCCTCACACTTCCTGTGACGTGCATGACCAGCGCAGCACTTTTCATGGCTGGAAGGCTGACAGTTTGTGGGCATATTTCACTTCGCCGCATTTCTCAATGCGAATCCCTCCTGCTGCTGCAGGAGATGCATCCAATTGGAGTCATTCAATTCCTAGCTTTCCAATTTAAAAAAGAAAAAAAGAAAAAAAAAAAGAATGAGCACTCAGAGAGTTGCAGGGTGGGTCTGCTGTCTGCAGCAACCATGACACCGCTGTGGTCTCAGTGGCATAAGAGTCTGAAGTCTCATAAACAAACAAGGAGGGTGACTTTATGTGGCTGACACCGAGTCATGCAAATGATTTATTTGTGATTCCGTGATATTACAATATATGGTTCTATGCAGCCTTGTTGTTTGATCAATTATGTCCAAAACTGAACCAGGTTATCTTTGACTAACACGCAACCCTTCCACAATGGTTAATCCACATGGGCTGCAAAGTGTTTGGGTTGAGCAGTTGTGACCTTGAATTTGATCTTTCAAGTCAAACATCATGTAACCAATTTAAAGGTGATACATGACTTCATATTAGTGTTTACTAGTGACCAAAGATGCATCTTTAACCATTTCCTCAGAATAGCCATTCTACATATCCCCTATATATAAGGATTGGGCTCAGATTTTGACAGTGGCCTGTGTCCATATGTGGTTGGTGATGCCAATACCTTTTCAAGAGAATAAAATCTCCTGGTGCTTCCTGTCTTACTGTATGCTTGTAAGACTTGGACACTAACTAGCGACCTAAGGCGACGACTGGATGTCTTTGGTACTAGGTCTCGTCGGAGAATCCTTGGGTATCGTTGGAATGACTTTGTGTCAAACTAATGGTTACTTAGGGAGACTAAGATGAGGAATATCACTAGCATTGTGAGGGAATGTCAGTTACTGCATTGTGGCCAAGTAATGAATTTCTTTGGGCATGATCAAGAATGTACCAGAGTGTACCCCGCCTCTCGCCCAATGACCGCTGGGATAGGCTCCAGCACCCCCGTGACCCTTAATTGGAGTAATCGGGTATAGAAGATGGATGGATGGATGATCAAGAATGCCGATGTTGAAGACCCCAACAACTGGAGAATGCCAAGGGGACGGTTAGTTTCACCTGGCTATTGCAGATAGATGAATACTTTTGAGAGATGTAAATGGACCTGTTGTCTGCCTGGGTGTTTGCCATCTAGAATTCAAGGTGGTTCCATAGCGTGGTGGATGCTGTGAAGCACCTGCACCAGCACATGCTCCCAGACCTGACCTGACTTTGACTTTAAACTGATTTTTTCTCAAAATCAAATCACTTTGCCCTTGGCTCACCCTTAATCATTCCATCAAGTTTGGCCCAAATTGGATCAAAACTCCTCAGATTATTTTGTTCACACATGGACAGATGATGCAAAATTGCTTTGCATGATTTTACCAAAATAAATATATAACACCCATATCTCCAAATTATAAGACAAATAGGCAAGATTAATGCAGACATAAATAAAACTGCAAATGAGATCTGGCTCATTTTTGGTTCTTTTACAACTTATTAGGGGATGTATTCTAAATTGATTGTTGCAAACCTGCTTTTTGTATTAAAATGTGTTATTACCCTTCATCAGAAGAACAGAATGGGTGACAAAGCCTCAGACTGAATGGAACAGGAGTCCAAATCTTACTTACCCTGTCACCAGGATCTCCTGGGGGACCTGGTGGACCATGCAATCCTGGGGTACCAGGGATACCCTGAAACCACAAGCAGACATGTGCATGTTTAGGATGTTACATCCTGCTGCTCAGCAGCTCTGCCGCTACATTCAGCCAGTGATCAGCCAACAAAGAAGCACAGATACAGATTTGAAAAGTAATAACTGAAATACCCCCCTCTTCATTCTCTTTCTCTCACATACACACATGCAAAAATACACCCGTTCACTGTCTCTCTCAGCTCAAGCTTCACTGGCGATCAGGGCTGACGCTCTTTCCATAAAGACATTTTTTCCCTCTTTAGCTGTTCTCCATCTGTGGAAGTCAGACTGGGAGAACGTGATACTCACTTCTTGGCCATGGGCTCCTTGGGGTCCTTGTATAAGCATCCCCTGAAAAAGGAAAATGTGGATACAGTAGCATTACAGGGCAGTCGGTACCAAAATGAGAGCCCAACCATTTTTAGTTTGTGGTTTGGAAGTTTACTTATAGCTATACACGCTAAAGATGTTAGCAATACTTCAGCCAACTGATGCGTTACCATTCTGTGGCCGTGCGATCAACAGAGAGGCTGCGGTGGTGCAGATGGAAAAGAAAGAGGGGTAAACTGGAACCATTATTTTGGTCAAATGTATAAAATGTATATGATATCTAGTGCGGACAGTGGCTGTTTTGTCTGTCATCATTCGACCAAAGAATTGTGTCGAGGGTGTTGAGGCCTTCTGTATGATTTTGTGAGCTATACTACTGTAAATAAACTTGATCATAGACAACAGCCGAATCAGGCGGAAAATACTCTTCAAGGGGTCGTATTCTGCAAAATCAGTGTTTAATTTACCTTTCACAGTTAAATCTCATTGCAGTTTCATGTTTCATCCTCAAAGTCTGAAAATTCTGGGTGTGTGCCTGCCAAAGTTACACTGCGATAAAGTAAACACAGGTGTGAAATGGCTCGTTTTAGACATCTGTGACATACGTAACAGAAGTCTAAATCTGACATTTTGTTTACTCTAGGACACGCCCACTCATTGAATCTGCACTCTGTGTGACACACCCACACAGTGTGTGGGAGAGACACAGAGGAAGACAGAGATCCCCACTCAGGAGGGGGCGTGGCTAGTAGCAGCTCCTTTCCATTTAAAGCAACACACGCACAAGCTGGTTGTTACAGAGCTGAAAATGTTGCTTTTAGGTTGCATCACCTTAATATTTGTGGGGTATATTTATATATAAACTTTAACGTGCTGAAGAAGTCTATAATATGACCCCTTGAAAGGTTTCAAAATAATAAGTAAGGTTGAAAAATTGGCTTTATTTAAACTGAATAAGAGCCAAAAAGCAAAATAAAAAGATGAAAATCTTATATGGAGGGTATTACAATTGCATATTCCTCCCCAAAATATTTGTTCTTTTATCTGTTGAACAGAACAGATAAGTAAATATATTTTCCAGAGAAAATATCTCAAAGAATCAGCCTTATAAATCATGATGTGCAACTGCTGGAAAGTCTTATTTTATATGAAAGCTGCTCACTGCTCGTTTTGAAATATGCCACTTATTTGAGCATTTCATTGACTGTAAAAGCAGACGGAGCGATATAGATGGAAAGACATAACCAATGTTTAGATCAGCGGTCTCAAACACTGGCTGAGGGCTACTGGCCAGATTGTGTCAAAACAAACTAATTACATAAAATTTCATGTATATAATACGAGATCAGTATAACATGCCTGCATTATCTCTGGAAAAACGTAAATAGACTTGGTAGAGCAGTGGTTAGCAGTCTTGCCACATAACAAGTAGGTCTTGGATTCCCTTTTGTGTGGTGTTTGCATGTTATCCCAGTGAATGCATGGGTTCCCACCCACTATCAAATTCATACACATTATGTTCTTTCTCCTTCTAGATCTGAATTTGGGCATCCTGCGTAAAGCTTGTGCCAAATCAAGATACAGAGCGATATCTGAGCAGCCGAAAGAATTTAAAAAATACTCATGGGGAAAAAAGCATAAATTTGGCGATACTTTTGGACCTTCAATTTGATCTAATTATTGCATTTTGGCATCAAACTCTAAATTTTAACTTTTTACTGCTTACTGGGGTTAGAGAAGTGGGCAAAGTTGAGTCTATGACTATAGGCTCAATTCCCAGACATGACAATCAATAAGCTGCCATAAGTAAGGTCTTTAATCCCCAAATTGCTCCATTTGTGCAGTTGGGCGCCTTGCATGGTAGCACACTGACTCACATTGTGTGAGTGCACGTGTGAATGGGTGAATTGAGGTATCATTGTAAAGGTCTTTGAGCATATGGTTCACATGGAATAGTGCTGTAGAACAATGGATTGAATTAAGAGAAGTAGGTGGGGGGTCTGATCCCCCTAATTAAGACTTGGAACCCCCAAAAGAGGTAAAAACGACAGTTGTTGGTGGGGGCAAAACAATTATATATGCTTCTTACCCGTTATTTTAAAGATTTCAATGTATTTTCTATATTCATGCCCGAAAGTAGACCATACTTGCCTCACTCCCATCATTGCAATGGCTTATTTAAGTCCATTCAGTGTTTTGTCACTACTCTTATTGCAAAGTATTACTATGCAATGGTGCATGCACGTAAAATCACTGGAAGGGTCCTGGTTTGCGTTTCTCTCTATGTGGATTCACATTTTCAACGCTAATACTTCAGATCTTTCAGGAATATAGAGATCCTAAGATCGTCAAAGCTTAGGGGACTGTCAGCAAGGCAAACTGCAACTGTCAGTAACTTTTGTTCTGTGCATTTTTACTTGAATACTCAAGGAAAGAACACAAATAACTCGGAGTAAAGAGCACAATGCCAAACCGGAACTCTTCCAATGATTTTGCCCCCATGCACCGTTGCGTAGCGATATGTTGCATTATAGGTAATAACAAAAGACTGAATTATCCAGTGCATGGTGCCAGCTAAAGGATACTGTTGTAGATTAATGTAAGTTGCTATCTAGCTTGTTTAATACACTTTACTTTTTTGTTACCTTCAAAGCTTCCGAAGTAGATTGTGTCAAGTGTCTACAGATAAATGCTAAAGTGAGCGAGTTTCTAACTTTTGCCTTAAGTTACAATTTAACTAACGAACGTTAGCTAGCTAAACCTAGCACATTTGCCTGACTAACATTAACTAACTAATATTAACAGGTTGAATATGTTTGTTAATGTTTTCATTAAGCATTTTCACAGAGTGGATCCTATCTGTGTTACATCACCCTGTTTACTTACAGGAACTCTGTCTGTGATTTGAGTGACATTTAAGAAACACGCGTTCTTAAGACGTTTTCTACAGTTGTCCAGTGTTGTCACCTCATAGCATCCTGCTCGGCATGTCCGCGTTCTGAGACAGCTCCACGCTGAACTTTTATTAAATATTAAAATATAAATCTTAGTGTTTCCGAGCAGACAGAGTGAGGACAGCCTCCGCGTGGTGATAAAGTTGATTATAACATTGTGAGGAGGTTTTTATCAGGACCACGGACAGCGACCGCAGGTAATAACACATGAATAACAGTAATTTAATCGCATAAAGCAACCAAACTCGCTAAGAACCACACATAGTACTCAGTCAGCTGTGTTTTATTAAGTAGACAGCGGGTTATTAATGTATATAATTAAAAGGCACAGTTAAGATTGATTTGTCCGTGCAGAAGTGGAATTCTCTCGTCGTGATGTCTCACTTGTCACGTACAAAT
>OMMV01013221.1:5526-18197 GCA_900302635.1 Chatrabus melanurus
CAAATTCAACCACTGCAGTGACGATACCAGATGCTTTTTTTCCTAGACTTTGACGGTACATCTCTTGCTCATGTAGCATTTCCGACTGCGCTAAACTTGCAGATGGTAAGCTTCAGAGCAGAATTCATCTTGCTGACACGTACGGTATGTCTCCTTTACTCTCTAGCTCCCTCACTCTACTGAATGCTCTACGATAAAGCGATAAATGCTCACAGCATTAAGGACAAAACACAAATAGTGTCCTTGTGTTGTCCACAGAGACACACAGGACACGAAGCCAGGAATAGCGTTCGGTTTTTCCCCTTCATCCTGGCCTCTTTCATCATTTCATCCCACAAAGAAAGAGAGCGGGGCCTTGAGTTTATGGATATATGCGATATCAGGATGGGGGAGACATTGAAAGCCTCGCGGCGCCTCTATTTCACCTGTTTTGATGCTCATTCATGTGCTAATGTGGACTTTTGTGGATCTGATGCGACCAGATGAGGCGTGCGGTGTTTACGCAAACAGCATGACAATTGTCAACGGCTGTATATTTTGTTTGTGTGGGAGTCCATTTACTGTGAAATCGTTGGAAGAGCGTGATCATCGCTTTTTCATAATGTGTTTGTTCCAGCTGTAGGATGTTTTGCATCTGACAGGCAAACAAGAAAAAGTCACAAATATTTATGTTCATACTTACGTGATCGTGAATCCCACTGAATGTTTGGACATGCAGCCCAAGTTCAGAGGTCAGGAGAACAGGTGTGAGTCTAAAAATGACCGTAGCCCAGAGACAGCATCAGCAATGTGAGAGACAGATGATCCGTCCATTCAAACTGCGCTAACTGGACACGTTTTACATTAAAGACACTTAAGCCGGTATCTCAATGGGCTTGCGACTGATTGGCGACAAAGACAAACGGCCATTCGTCTAATTCGGCTCTTGATGTCAATGCAGTCTGAAATTATTCTCTAAGCAGTCGGAATCAGTATCCTCATTTGCAAATTAGTTGCTCGCCTCGATTTCATTCGCCTGCGAATTTTCAACATGCTGAAAACCCGCTTATTTTCACTAACTTGTTGCTAACTATTCTTTATCTAGTCTTTTTACTCGCCAAGGAGTCGTCAATACACCGCTACCAAGTCGCCCCCCGGTCTGTTTCAGTCGCCCGGTTCACTTCATTTGCTACAAGGTCGGATCGTGGTCGAAATGTGGTTGCCGGTCGTTGGTGAGTAATTAACGAATTGAGGGCGACAGACATACGGGTGCTTAGCGAATATTCGTCAAACATTCTTTCAACAAGACGCCCAGCGGACATCTAATTCATTAAACGGTCATCAAAAAGTGGCAAATATGTCGCCCCAATGTCGCCAAAAACTTGGCCAAAATTCGTCAACAGTCGTCAAAAAATTCAGTCGTCACAGTCGCCAAACGGTCATCTCTCAATGAGATACGGGTTTTACAAAACAAACAAATTAGAACCCGTGCCATCTTGGTAAACTATATTTTCATACTTTTCCCCCTTCATCTTTGTCAGGAGACAGCTTCAGGAGAACTTTCATTTCATCATGTAATGGTTTTGCAGAAAAACGTGGAAAGTCCGATATAGGCTCTGAGGCCCGCTGGTGCAGGTGCTTATCCCCGGATGCCGTAGCGTGAATCGGATGAGAGTCCATGACTCCTCCTGACTGGAACGCCGGTCCATCACAAGTTACTTCCTCAGCCAAACCTCCATGTTTTCTGCCGCACATCATTTATTTTTAGCACACACAAGCACCTGGGCACCAGTTATGTGCACACCTGCAAATTATTTTAGCTTAAATGGTTTAGGGTTAAGAGTTTAATTCTTGTGCAATACATAAAACGTTTGAAAATTTGAACAATACTTCCACTTCTGGGAGTCTAGTGCTTCAGCAAAATTCCGATTATGGTCCAGGTCCAATTCCAGAATATTTCCGATTCACAAACTGCACAGAAAACTGTCTTTTCGATTTTGTCGGATGGTGTTTATCTGTTGTTTACTTGTAAAATATTGTTGGATTTATTTATTTATTTTAAAGTTGTCTTACAGCGATACATTTGCTGCCGCCTGAGCTCGTCATTTTTGACGGCAGTGCCAGTTTTTCCCTGCTGGCTCTCGTTAGTCAAAACAGTCAGCTGTCACAACCCGAGCTGGGTGTCGCTTGTTATGAACTTTAGCTGTTCCGCTGCAGTTGTGTTTTTCACAGATTCAGATGAATCAGGTCTTTCCACGTTGAGGAAAGGAGGAATGATTCTAATGGATCTGGGATGTTATGTAGCAGCTAACGTTACTAAAATCCCACATCACTGCTGATGAAGACGTTACCCGTGGAGCAGCTTCAATGTGCCCTTTGGCAAGCAACACTATTAACATACGTGCCATAACAAACCCATCAGGACAAAGCGTTTGATGAGTCCTGATGGGCAGAAAGAGAACGGTCTCAAACAAAAAAAAAAAAGAAAGAAAAAGTAATGCACAGAAGAAACAACAGCATCAACATTTCTTTGAAGTGCTTTCGTCCAGTTGCAGCATTACTTTCGCAGACAGGCTTGGAACAACGGGAATAATGCCGTTTCATCGTTTCCTTTTCCTTCTGGAGTCTCGTCACATTTGTGATTCAGCGTGTATGCTGTGGTTTCTGTTTTATTCAGACCACTCGCACAGACGGCTGTCATTCTGAATCAGAACACTTGTCAGCATCACTCCAGGGAGGCCAGCGCTGTTTTACTCATTAAACAGTCAGCTGATATTTAATTTTGGTTTTTGGAGATAATGCTGAGAGAGAAAAAACCTTAATTAATTAGCGACTCCGTAAACATCGAGGGTTGGGTCCTTTTCTGATACTTGGGTTTAAGATGTATTACAATAAAATGCAATTCCTCATATTCCTACACTTGTGAAAAGGCATGTACCTGGTAAAGTGCACTGACCGAAGAGATAAATGAGTCCATCCCCTCCAGTTTAACATGACCCAAAAACAATACAATAAATGCTATCATCTTGTAACTTATCATATTAAAAGAGAATATAATGAGGACAAACTGGTTGAAATTAGGTGAACTTTGATACACCAGATCAATCCAAAAAGCAACTTTGTTTTGCCTATGTAATATCCGATTGACGTGTCTGCCCCCTGCTGGACAGTTGGGGTGGGGTGCTGTATTGATGATGTATTGAAGAGCAGGTGTGGTTGTCAGTGAGACAGACAGTTTCCACAGAGAAATGTAAAACATCGGAGAAGTAAACCTTTGTTTTTGGATTGTTTTGGATTTTCCGAAATCTCATTTGGCTGTCATACCACCACACAGCCCTGCAGAAAGAATTTTGCATGAATTTAACCATGAAAGTGAGTCGGGGAGATGGTTGAGTGAGGTACTCAGTGAATGGGGTCCGTGTGAGAGAGAGAGTGTGTTTTTTTTTCTCTTTATACATTTGTCAATTTACATCTCCTGTGGCACTCTGGCTCTAATTGCTTTCGAACATAGTTGCCCTCTACGTTTTTACTTGAGAAATGTATAAGCGTTTGCTGCTGATATATTTCCATATTGATATTAAACGAATATGGCATATGCGTTTCCAAAACGTACAGTATGCTTTAAACCGCTACTTAACAAATAAACCGCATGGAGCCACGAGAGGAAGCATAGGGCATCACGTCAAATAGATTTACTAATACCCAATACCCTTGAGAAATAACAATATGGACTTATGCATTTAACAAATTATTAATGAATCTATTGAAGTTTAAAGAATAAAATGGTGTTTTGTTAGCAGTAATCTTTGCAAATGAACACAGCAAAAATAATAATGCAAATGAGAAAGTGAGAATTAACTGTACAATTATATAAAATATTACATCATTAGCTAATCCGCATGGATGACCAATCACACATTGTCGTCCTGAAATAAAGTATAAAATGGAACCACTATCATGTTAGCAGCATTTCTGTACAATTCAGTGCTGCTGAAGTATAAATTGTTAAAAAAAAAACCAACAGATTGATATAGTTTGCAGTTGTAAGACAATACTGAATAGTCTTGTAATTTATTACCTGGGTAGCGACTGTGCTAGCTAGCTAGCTTATCCCAGTGACTAAGTAGCTCCTTGCTAGCTTGAGTAATTAGCGTGTAGAGGCCTCAAAAACAAGCCTGTTTGTCATTTGTGAGCAAATGGTTTAATTTGCTAGTTTGCATTTAACGGTTAGCGCCAGACAAAAAAAACCAAAAAAAAAATCTAAATTAGAAAGTGAGAATTAACCGCATGGATGACCAATCACACGTTATGAAATAAAAGTACAAAACGGAACCATCAAGTTAGCTAGCTGCGTTTCTGTAAAATTCAGTGCTGCTGAAGTATAAATTGTAAAAAAAACAAACAAACAAAAAAAAAACCCAGATTGATATAGTTTAGAGTTGTAAGACAATACCAAATAGGTTTGTAATTTATTGTCAGTGGCTACTCAATATTCCGAAGGTCCATTGGACCATTGAAAAATCTATTGAATTGAGTAACAATTTGGATCAAATTAGGGGTATTTTTTGCCTATTAGGATGGGTCCCTTAAAAGTAACTAACTAAATAACCCTAACCCTAATTTTTGGACAAATGGGCCTTCGGAATAATGACCCGTCCCCTTTATGGTCTGGGTAGCGACTGTAGCTAACTTATCCCAGTGACTAAGCAACTCTACTTGGTAGCTTGAGTAATTAGTTCTGTAAAATTTAGTGCTGCTGAAGTATAAATTGTTAAAAAAACAAACAAAAACAGATTGATGTAGTTTGCAGTTCTAAGACAATTCTGAATAGTCTCGTAATTTATTATCTGGGTAGCGACTGTGCTAGCTAGCTAGCTTATCCCAGTGACTAAGCAGCTCTCCTTGCTAGCTTGAGTAATTAGCGTGTAGCGGCCTAAAAAAACAAGCCTGTTAGTCATTTGTGAGCAAACTGTTTAATTTGCTAGTTTGCATTTAACGGTCAGCGCCAGGCTGAATAATTTCAACTTTAAAATTTGTGACGTTAAATGTGTATTTTTGTGTTTGATTCGCTCCACGCCGACAACAGATCCACAAGACGTTTCTGTAAACGGCACCTGTGGGGAAAGTAAGGTAATACCGCGTAACGCTGGCGTGAAACCAACGACGGGCAACAGAATCGTCGCTTTATTTGTGCAGTAATGAGCACAAATGGTGGTCTGCTTGGCCGCCTTTCTGGGAAATAATAATTAGCAACGACTTGTTTGCAACAAGCTGAAAATGTACCAACAAGAACAAATAGAGGAGTAAATTTTTTTTTTTCTCGGCTGTAATGAAGCGTATGCCTGACTGCACACGCTGTTTGAATGCTTTTTAATGAGGACGTCACTGTAGTTCATTAAAATGAAACGTGAAAGAATTAGCATTGTACCTCAAAATAATTAAAAAGGGCAACATTGCTGCATGAATGTGATCTGGTCCCACACAAAACAGACCTCAAACATTTGCTAAAAGCCTGATTTATTTAAAAAAAATAGATCAAACATATGGAGTGCAGGACTCACTGAGCCATTGTGCCCTATGAAATCTATTTTACTCTATTTTCACAAATAAGCATTTATTTTGATGCTTTTTTTTTTTTTTGCAATTTTGCTTGCAGTATTTTTTGGAGTATTTTGAAATACAAACAGAGAAGGAAGTGTCTGCTTCGGCTACATTCATACAAAATCCTTTTTGCAGGCTTGTGTGGACTTCACTTTTACAAGATAACCGCTTTTAAACAATGAGAAAACAATGAAACGCGCTCTCTCTCTCTCTCTCTCTCTCTCACAGACCCCATTTATTGCATACCTCACTCAACCATCTCCCTCGCTGTCACGACTAAATTCACACAAATTCCTTCTTGCTCGGTTGTGTGGAGGTAAGACCGTACTAACCGCTGTGAAACAATCAGGAAGTAATGGCTTAATTACGTCTCTGATTTACTGTGTGGAAATGATCGCTCTCGCTAACAACCACACCTGCTCCTAATCCATCATCAATCCAGCACCCACTAACCATCCAGCAGGTGGCAGACCTCTCTATGGGATATTACATGGACAAAACAAAGTTGCTTTTTGAATTCCATTAGTGCATCAACAAAGTTGAATGAGTTTGTCCTCATTATAAGCCCTTTTAATTTGGTGAATTACAAGATGATTGGACTTGTTTTATCATGTTAACTCATGTATGCATGCGTCTGCCTATCGCCTGTCCATCTATGTATCTATTTATAGTCTATCATCTATGTATATATCTATAGTCTACTCATAGTCTATCTATGTATCTATTTGTCTCTCGCCTACTGTATATCTATTATCTTTCTATATGTGTCTCTCTTGTGGTATTTGGTAAAAATATGTTTTTATGTGTTTTATGGGCACACTTTGATAGGCTGTGTTATTGACCAATAGGAACCCAGTTAGGGTATACAGTGCATTATTATACAGTGCATCATTTCCGTAAGCTTGTTTACGTCCTCTTCTGTAAGTCGCTTTGGATAAAAGCGTCTGCTAAGTGTAATGTAATGTAATGCATTATGGGAAGGCTGGACGTTTGGGTTTTGGCGGCTAACGGTAGCTGGGCAGGTCTGCTAATGGTTAATAAAGAGTGCACGGTAAAAAGTAAGAGCGTTTTTGTACATGTTTATTTCTCGAGAACACGACATCTCTGTCATCTATTGTCTATGTGTCAATAGTCTGTCCATGTTCATGATCTATCTATGTATGTCAATTTGTCTATCATCTATCCATCTCTCATCTATCATCTATCTATGTGTATATCTATCATCTATCCATAGTCTATCTATGTAGATCTATTTGTCTCTCACCTATGGTATATCTAGCTATTATCTTTCTATGTGTCTACCTATCATCTATTGGCTATGTATATATAGTCTATCCATATTCATGATTTATCTATGCATCTGCCCATCTCTCATCTATCAATGTATCTATCTGTAGTCTATCATCTAGCTATGTATCTATCTATACTCTATAATCTATCTATATATATCTATAGTCTGCCCATAGTCTATGTATCCATTTGCCTCTCACCTATTGTATATCTATCTATTATCTTTATATATGTCTACCTATCATCTATTGGCTATGTATGCATCGTCTATCCATGTTCATGATCTATCTATGTACCTGTCCATCTCTCCTCTATTATCTATCTATGTACGAGTATCGTATCTATAGTCCATCTATGTATGTATCTATAGTCCATCTATCTATGTATCTATAGTCCATCTATCTATGTATCTATAGTCCATCTATCTATGTATCTATAGTCCATCTATCTATGTATCTATAGTCCATCTATGTATGTATCTGTTCACTCACTGCATTTAATAGGGTACATGACAGAACAAATATACAGGTGTGGGTTTTAGACTCATTCAGCTATTGTGCTCGAGAAAATCTATCTTTATTTCCCACATAGTTTTATTTTGATGCATTTTTGGCAGTTTTGCTTGCAGCGTTTTGTGGGTTATTTTCGATATATTTTAGGCCCCCCGACTGGGATCTGAGGCTAAAATACAACAGAAGAGGCACATAAAAGCAGGAAATAAGTGCAATTTGAGGAGCTTGCTGTGGGGAAATAATGAAAATGAGAATCAGAGTCTTTTTTGCAAAAAAAATGACGGAAGCAAAAGGTGTCTTCAAAAACGCTATCAGAACCCCAACCTCGGGTGGCGTGACCTGTGACCTGACTTATTTAGGACAAAGATGTCACAATACAAATGAAAAACATCAACTTCGATCATCATAAACTACATAAATTGCACCGCTGCTCTTCCTCTCTGTTGCTGCCTTTTTCTCACCTCCTCTCACTATCTCCAATTTTTCTTTTTCCATTTAGGTAAGAGATGTTCTGGTGCAGCCAAATTGGAAAGGAATGATCTTTTTCAAGTCGAGCTTTCTGTGCCCACCTAATATGTGAGCAACAGACGGGCCCTAAGCCTCCGAGCTCTCCGATGGTTTATTTTAGCCGCGGTGTGATCGTGTGCCAGGAGAGCAGGATTGAGAGAAGACAGCCACTCTAAAAGGCAAACGGATGCTCAGACAAGCCCAGAGAACGTTTTAACATCGGCGTCTGCGTTTACAGTTTGCACAGAGATGACATACGCTCGAGTCGTGTCGGTTAACTACGTGCTGTGAATTTGATGCAAATGCAGAAAATACTGTAGGGAAGGCGCTACACATTTGGCTGAAGCTACCGCTAACTGCTAACTTTTATTATATGAATTTAGCTTTGGCTTAGTTTTTTTTTTTTTTTGGCTCTAAAACCCCCAAAAAACAGACAAAGTGCTGAAATTTTAATATGTTTAAGCGTAAACATGGAGGTTTCCCAAAAAGGTTTAGCAAGCGAAGATCAGATGATGATGAAGTACATAAAGAATTAAATTAAAAGCTGAAATTAAACAGTAGTTTACATTCATCATCTAGTTAATTCAGAGTACAGAAAGTATTAAATGAATAAGGAATATGAAGAAATTAAAAACACAAACAGAAAATAATTTTAATAATCGAATTAATGCGTTTACTCTGGCTTGACCGCCGTCTCCTCGCGGTGATGCTTGTTGTCTTCGCGCGTGATGTTGTCAGTTTAGTTTATTGGATTAGTGTATACGATCAAACAGGAGCAAACATGTAGAAATTTAAGGTTTTCAAACATTTTTGACCTGTTTAAACTTTATTCAAAAAAATGTTAGCTGACTTAAAGTTATCGGAACTAAATTTAGTGAAAGCTAACATAGCAATTTTCCGCTAACGGAAAAGTTAGCTTTGCTAATTAGCTGTTAGCTGATTTGTCCATTACTGGTCACTGCGCAAATATCTCTTGTGTAGATGTGAGCGATTTTTTTAAATTAATTTTTTTATTTTTTATTTTTTTTACGGCAACACACTTGCTGTAGTTCCTGCTCATGAGGGCTCCGAATAAGAGTTCCTACTTTAGTTTTGGTGCAAAAGAAGCTCGCGCTGCGTGATTATTGGCTCCAGTGCAGTCATGTGATATGGTGTTAGTCATGTACAGCTTTCATTCCTTCGGCCACAAGAGGGCACTAATGCATTGCTCACCAACTAAAATTCTGAACAACATTGCTAACATGCAAGAATAAATTTTTGGAATTTGCACGCTTATTTAGAGCCGTAGAAGAACGCGTCATTGACTGTGGGTGTAACTGCAGAGTAGCGTGAAGCAGATGAGTTTATGACTCCCCCTGGATGGGACGCCGGTTCAACACGGGCCACTTCCCCAGCCAAGGCTGGTACCCATTTACAGCTGGGTGGACTGGGACGATGCAGATGAAGTGTCTTGTCCAAGGACACTGGTAGCATGACCGGGAATCAAACCCAGGTCTACATATTTGGTAGCCCAACTCCTTATCCCACTAAAGAAAATGTTGGTGAGGACCTCGCTCCTCGAGGACAAATTCAAAGTGTTGGTGCTAAATGTGCGTTGTGTGTTTGGTCTCCTTACGAGAACAAGAAGTAAGACTCCTCAAAGGTGAAGGTGTGCCACAAAAATGCTTCCAGCATTGAAAGAAAGAATTTTCAAGGACCGTCTCAGATACAGTATCTAGGATTTGTCAATCTTGAATTCTGACCTTTTACAAGTCTACAAGCTAATACAGGCAATTCTTTATCAAAGCTGAGTCCAACTTAAAGCGATAAAACTCTCCAGGCAAAGAAGTCGTCTCCTACAAAGACGTTTTTCACCCAAAGGATAGCACAGGCTTGGAACGGTTTCCCCGGCAAAGTAATATCAGCCCTTACTGTGATCGGGTTCAAGTCCAGATTCAGCACCTACTCCTCCAGATGTCCACTCAAGTTTTCTCTAACCTAGTTACCATCAGTTGCCGCACGTGTACTTGCATTTACAATCTTTAAGTTTTATTCAGAGCTGGTGGATCTGTGGGATAGGATTTTGACTACCAATACGTAGACCGAGGTCCGTTTCCAGGTCTGTGCTTCACGCTACCCGTTTGTGTCCTTGGACAAAATAAATCATCTGCATTGTCCCAGGACACCCAAGCTGTAAATGGGTACTGTCCAAGGGGGGGTCATAGACGCTGATCCGCTTCACGCTACAGTCTCTGGAGAGGAACATCAGTCCGCTGGGCCTCAGGGTCTGTAGTAGTAGTACTACTACTGCATCTTCGTCTTTGTTGTTCAGTGATGGGTCTAAAAAGCATTAAGCTTATTTGTTTGACCCTTGTCAAGGTAAATTCAAGGTAAACTCCAGTACAGCCTGGCGACTGTCCCAGAATCACGTGTGCTCCCATGTGTTTGTTTCAAGGGGAGCCTCACGGACAACTTGACGTCTTTCCACAGAACGTCACGTGACTGCTGAAGGTTGCTGTATGTCACATGGCGGCCAGAACCAGTGTGCTGACATCACACCTCACTTTTCTGCAGAAATCTTGTGGTTTTTTTGGTCACACTGTAGTGTTCATGGCCTTGGAGGCTGAATCTGATGATGTGCAAAGTAAATTTTATGGGAGTGCATTTGGTCCCGCTCCAAATCAACTCTGTCATAGAGAACCCAACTTCATCAAGAGTATGAGCGGATGCTAATGAGTTTGTTGAAGGAGGTGAAGGAGTCCTGGACAGCTTCGTCCTTCTGGCAGCGTTTGTGCGCGCTGGTCAAGAAATAATGCAAGAACATCCACGGCGCGCCACGCTAAAGGGGGTATATCACCTGCGATTTTTTTTTTGCTTTGCGGCCAATAAGTGATGATAATCCCAAATTTGCGCTTTTTATTTGCAAAAAAAAAGCCTCGTGATAGTCGCGGGCTCGCAGAATGGTCGCAAGTTGTCAAAAATTGCACGCAAGAATTTTTAAAAAGTTTAAAATTTCCCCCGATTGCAAAAATTGAGGCTCTGACATGAAATAGTAGCAAATCGGTATCAAATTTGTCTCTTTTAGCACGCAAAAGCCGCGCGACATTCTCATTATGGCTGCAAAATTGTCGCCTGTAGTGGCGAGGGGTTTGTGATGCACGCGACAAAAAGGCTAAATATATTGCAGCCATACAGACTTGCGCTAACATCTCGTGTATCTTTTGTGAAAATCGCATGTTTAAAAAAAAAAAAAAGTGAAAAACGCGAAAAATGAAGTCGCAAATTTACCTCATGCAATCACAGGTGAGATACCCCCTTAACAGTTTATCTCAAGCTAATATCAGCTGAAACGGCGCGTATTCTTCTGTCGATTACTTCTTTCCCCACGTCTTTCCAGCAGCTGGCTGCCTCACATCTGTAATCTCCATTAGAGTTGCGGAAGTGCAGATTACAGATATCCTCTGCAGGTTTTTGCGCTAATCCGCCTCCTGTCAGAGCGCGTCGCCTGAGCCAGATGTGGTGGGCGTGTCTGACCATCTGTCTGCCAGCCTTTTATCGCTCACGTGTTCATGCACAGAAGTTCTGAGACGCGCCATGAAGTTACACAAGTTTTATCTTTTGATAACAGCTAGTCCAGATTTAGCAACTTATCCGTCAAACCAAGTGTCCCTCGTGGGCGTAATTCAAGGCTGCAGTCAAATGCATTACTGCTCGCTTCTGTTTAATCCTTTGGAGAATGGTAATCAGGTGTCGAGGCTGAGCCGCTCAGGTCCGTCTCTGCCCGTATTGATCACGGTCTGCTGGCCTGGTGAGCTGCTTCTGGCATGCATGATAAAGCAAAATCTGACTCTGGTCTACTTAGAACCCCTATAACTCCTGCAAACGTCTAACTCTGAAATGACTAATCAATTTCAATTACCCACCCATGTGATCGATCATATTCTCATTAATGTCTCAAGTATTGCTCACATCTGTACCGGCCGATTACAAGTCAGCCGTTCAACTCAAACCGCTTTGCTGCTCAAGTCCTTGTAAAGCTCATTTATAGTCTCGTAAGCGGCTGGAGCAGCAGGTTTTTGACGATGCTGCAGCCTGTTGTTTGCACATCAGCACTCCGTCAGTGGTTTCTTGAGCTGCAGCCCGATAGATGACTCGCAGGAGTCGTCTTGTGCTGATCATCACGGTCCCGGCGCTAAATCTCCAAACAGCCTCCCGTTACAGGTGGAAAACCATTTTCACGACAGATTTTAATGTTGGCCTACATTCACGTGTCAGAAAAGGTGGTAGTACATCAAGAGGTTTAGAAATGTCAACCCCATAAAATGAAAAGAGGTGAAGACCACCAGTGATTTCAAATGTAAGAGAAGCCAGAGAGAAATGATGTGAAACTCTGATCAAAGCTCCGCGTTCCAACGAGGCGCGTTCCAAAAATCATCAATCACAATGCAGCCAAAAGTTCACAAAGCTCAAAACTCAAATGAAACTCATTTTATTACCACCGTCTCTTCCAGAGTTAACAGCTGCATGATCCAGACTGGTCAGTTGATCAAAATGTATCATGTGCAGACCTGTCGCTCTCCCACGGGACGGATTCAGCGCCAACCTGCGGATACTTTGGGAGACGACAGTAAAATCTTACCATGATTTGTTTGTTCCCCGACTCCGCCCAGGTCCTTTGTCCGATTTCCAACAAACTTGGTAGGTGGATGAAGGTCAATGCCAGAATTGCCCTGAAAAAGGTTTCTTTTTGCAAAGCTCAAGGTCATTGTGGTCAAAAGTCAAAATTTAGACCCCCCCCCCCCC
>OMMV01013251.1:7178-17239 GCA_900302635.1 Chatrabus melanurus
AACCCCCCCCCCCCCCAAGGCCTACAGCTATCATTTTTAAAGGGGTCATATTATACACCTTTTCAGTAAGATAATATATACTTCACTGGGTGCCTTAAACACAGATATTAAACTTTGTTGCTAAAAATACTCCAAAGTCACTAAGGCAATGCATCCTAAAGACAAAAACATTTAGAGGCCTCTTGTTTCTGTGCTTGTTTCTTTAAATAGAAAGGAGCTGCTGTTTACCATGCTCTGTCTTCTTTTTGATAGGGACCATTTCCATCGTTCTCCCAGAGGCTGTGTATGTGATAGGGTGCAGATAGTCTCTGTGGGTGTGTCTCACATACACATACTGTCTCACATACGTCGTATCATAAATGTAACAACGTAATGCAGAAGCGTATTGCAGAATTACCGCAGAAAAACAGTCTACCCATTACAGTGTCGTCCCCCCCCATAGTCCGCTCCATGTTGCAGAGGAGGAGGATGGGAACTGTGCAACAGGTTGTGGACCTATTTGTGGTTTATGCAGAGCCCCAGAGGGATAGAAAGAAAAATATATATACTGAGGCCACATTTCACTACATTGAGCACTGGAAATGCTACTGTGTGCGCATAAGATACAATTAGTTACCACGTTTGATTAGTTTGTGCATTCGTGCACTGTCCCAAGTTGAGTTTGCACAGAGGCTGCTAAATTGAGAGCGACACTGATTGATAGTGATGTTATAATGTTACTATCGTGTGACCATGTGGATAATAACAAACATGGTAATACATTTACTGAGCACAGAATAGATTCTGTTTGCTCAGAGAGATATGTGCATGCAGATAGGAATGAATGAATGACTGCTATATTTAATGATTTATTTCATAGTCAAGAATTAATCGAATTAATTATATGTTGTGTGCACGCAATAGCGCTTCAAACGCTTTACAATTTTTTTCTCTATTTTTTCCCCCTCACTATGGCCACCCTGGGGTTCTGTGGGTGTGTCCTGAACACCTTTATGTGTGCACTTTGGACACCGGGTCCTTTTTTCTTACTTTCGGCTGCTCCTGTTTGGGATTTCAGCAATGGAAACATTCATCTCACATCATGCAAATTCTTTATGGATGTCCGGCGGACTTTGGCTAGGGGTAACTGTGTCATTACATCTGTATCACATGCAAATATGTGTGGGGTTATCTGTCTCTTTGTGCCTCTCTGCCTGTAATAACATGTATCTCACACCAGGGCCAATACAGATGTAACATGGCAAATATGGCACTGGTTGTGTTGCAGGATTTTTGCACATGCTAGAACTACTGTGATGCAGTCTCATCTCAGCAACACACTTGATCCCATTGCAGTTACACCATGTGCTGGAATATGGCATGCATTTCTCAACAATCTTGGCGTAATGCAGATTCATATCACATCATCATGTAGTGTATGGCCAGCTTAAGCAGGAGTTCACTTCTGCTACGTATGTCACAGAAGACTGAAAGGACCCGTTTTTCATGCAGATGTTGTTCATACCAGGGTAGTTTTTACATGCACCAACAGAATTGTGAGATTTTTGGGGATATTAAACATAAGGATCCAATCAAATGTAAAGCTAGAAAATATTTCACACAATATGACCGCTTTAAAAAAGGACGGTTACATGGTGAAATTTTACTGATCCACTGACAGTGATGTTTTAGTTTCCTGTAAAACAGTGAATATTTAATGTGACATTATATTGCACAAAAAGTCATAAACAAAAAAATCTATTCAATGAAACCAACAGATTTTTCTGCACCATTAAATATAGTCACTCCTGTTGAGGGTCTTTGGGGAGTAAGAGGTGGGTTGTTCCCTGGACAGGGTGAACACAGACAGTACAGACAAGCATTCACACATTTGGGCAATTTAATGTTTCCAGTTAGCATGTCAGTGGATTGAGGACATGGGAATAAGAGGCAAAATTCAAATAGAAGGTTCAGACCTTCTTAATGTGAGGTGACAGCGCTAAGTAATTAAATAATATTCTATTGATGCTTTAGGATGACGCCTCACTGTCCAGCAGCACTACAGCCTATAAAAGAAGGAGAGGGGCCTGTTCATGGTGTATTAGGCTCCTATTGCTAAAGAATTTCCACAAATTTTTAAAACACACAAAAAAAACTGTTTAATAATTCATGCCCTATTCTACATGGAGCCTTCTGTATTGATTACTTCCCATCATTAAGAAAAAAACCATAAGATGCTTCAAATGTAAACTGCCTGTCTATGCAGATGAACAGATTTGCACACTCACTGTCTTGCAGTGAAAACAGAACTGAAATGAGTGCTTTCTGATTGCACAGTATATGTATCGTGATAAATGTTATCAAAAGTTTGATTTAATGCACTGACCAAAATTTGTACATTGGGACAATGTATGAGTTTTCATATGAAATGCGTCGTGGCCAGTATTGGACGATGTGGGAGCATTAAAATGGACAAACTATCCCTGTGCTGTGCTGTTTGTAGGCTGCAGTCAATTCATGACTGTAATATGAAGTATCCTCTCACTGACTCTACATAGCATGGAGAAAAGTCAGACCTGGCTTATGGGTGTCCAACCATTGACTGAAGCCTCTCTCAGTAATTGAGATGCAGACGCTGTGACCTCCAGTTTGAAACCTTTTTTTTTTTTTACAGTGTAAAAGTACATTCAGAGCAAGTAAAAATGACTAAACAGCACTTGTTACTTGTGACAAAGAAACATGGTGACAGTTCAGGGTGATTATTGGCTGTGATTAATGATTATTTGTGCCGCGTTCCAAGCCGGAAGTCACGACTGGGAATGACGTCACACCAGAGTTAAATGCTTTCCAATTTCCTCACAACACAAGTCGGAAAACAAGACGGATGTCTCCAAGAAAGCCTTTGTTGAGATTGCTCTTTCAGAGTATACATAGCTACTGAACAAATATGCCGTCCACCAAATAGACCTCATGGAAGAGGACAGATGGCACAGAAGTACATTAGTGTTTTAACTTACTGCTCAGTTTCTCTCAGTTTGTAACGCGGTGTAGCCAGTCGTTGTCAGCAACAAATGCCAGATTAGCCAATATCAGTGGGAGCAGTTGATAAATGACACATTACACAGTATTTCACCCATAAACACACCGTAGCAACATATCCACAGACAGCATAGGACAGTAATGCGTGTACGACTTATTAAATTGGATGCAAAAAAGTCAAAAGTGCCAAAAAACAGTAAAAACTTCAGCTTTGACTTACTGTTGGGCAGCCATCTTGGATTGTGTACTTGGGGTATGCGGTGTTCAAAGGAGTGGACGAGTTGGAATTACGACTTCAGGTGGTGTTTCAATTGTAACTTCTTACTCGTAATGGGGCAATTACAACCTCCGAGTGCAAATGGAATGCACCGTTAATGGAGCACTACAGTCAAACAGAAGAATATTAATTTGGAATTCTTACATGTGTAAGTAATAGAAAGAAAACTGAAGGATGTTTGGGGAGAGAGAAAGGACATTGTGGAATTTATAGGTGACGCTGCATGATACATACTGTAACTATTTTTAAAAAAATTTCATATTGTTCTAGATGCTGCGTTTTTGACAACGGTAAACTCGGAAAACCCAAATTTGAAATGTACGAGTTCCGAAAAGATTGCGTTCACTTGATGAACTCTGAAAATAATATGAATGTACGCAGGAACATATTCGAGCTTTGTTGTCCTTACAAGGAACAAATAAACAAGTTAATTCAGCTGCTTGCTGTTGGTGAGCAAGATGGAAAATGGGTCAGATGAGTGTATTTCTATTTGTAGTCTGGACTCAATGACAATATTAATTATTACAGACGTCTTTGCAAAACTATCACACTGGCAACTTCACTAATATATAAAGAATGAAAATATTACAGACAAAAGTAAATACTTTGTTGTGCTGCAACCTTAGGGCGCCATGATTGAAGTTTTCATGACATCAAGTCGGATAAATCGGAACACTGAATTTCCTCCTGAGTTTCCAAGCAAAAAAAATCCAGCCCAACCATACGTTCAAATCATTTTTTCCGAGTTAGAGCTCACAATTTACGACTTTACGACATGTCATGAACGCGGCAAGAGACGTAAATGTCCTTTAAAGGCGTCATATTGTGCACCTTTTCAGCAGAACGTGTCTGAAAAGCAGATATTAAAGTCTGTAGTCAAAAACTGAACTGATGTTTAAAAAAAGTAGGGTCTCTAATAAACAACATGTTTGTGTGCCTGTTGCTTTAAATGGAAAGGAGCTGCTCCTCCTGCTGTATTTCTCTTATACAGCACGTGTCACACATGGCAAACAGAAGTCCAGATAAAGACTTCTGCGACATATGTCACAGACATGTAGGATGCCCTGTTTCAGCCATAAATTCTGCTTATAGCAGGGAATTTTTGACATGTACAGACAGAATAATGGGACTTTGAGGATCGTATACAGAGCCTGAGTGATTATTCCTGGATACGGTAGCGTGAAGTGGATGAGTCCCCCCTGGACTGGATGCCAGTCCATCACAGGTTACTTCCCCACCTGAGGCTGGTACCGATTTACAGCTGGGTGGACTGGGACAATGCAGATAAAGTACCTTATTCAAGGACACAGACAGGTAGCCTGAAGCACACACATGGACTTGAATCCTGGCCTGTAGGTTGGTAGCCCAACTCAAATATTACACAGCCACCTGCTGTGCTCTTTGAGAATGTTTAATATGAAACCCCAACTATATTTAACTATTAAAAAATAGAGAAAAACAGATTTTACACAATGCTGCACTTCTCCTTTATTCCTTGATCAGACCACACCTTTGTCAGCTTCTTCCAATAAAGATTTTGCTGCAGTGACATCAGCCTTTGTTCGTGCACTGCAGTGTGTCATATGATGTGGATGTCACTATGAGTAGCTCTTTGTTGATTCAGTCCATGAAAGTAGGTGAGATGTCTTTGTTAATCTCTTTAAATGGGCTGAGGCCAGTGTTTGGTGTTAATATACAGTAATTTCAGCTCTCTCTGCTGCAGCCTGTCGTGTACACTGTAAAACAAATTGTGTTGTTTTTACAGAAAAAAATGGCAGCTGTGGTTGCCAGAATAATTCTGTAACAAATACAGTAAAAATGTAAATACCTTCACAGAACAACCTGTACATTTTACAGTATAAAACTGTTGTAATTTACAAAAAAAAATTTTACATTTAAAATGCAGTTGTCTCTTATTGTACATTGAATTCCATTCCATGAGATTTCTTTGGACTTCTCCGATTTTGCTCGGGGTCACCACAGGTGATTATGTATGGAATCCACATATTGGCTTTTCTAACACAAGTCCAGCTGTACAAGGAGAATGGGGCATGGGCGACCTTGAATTGAAGCTATTCTGTTTGGGAGGGGAGTGCACTAACAGCCTGCGCCACCATACACACTAGTCTGTAAATGTAATGAATTGCATATCATTTTGCCATGGTCTTTTGGCCTCTTTATTCAAATGGCAATGCATTAATGTATTGGTCAGCATAACTAATTTGTTTTAGCCTACTGATATAGCCTGCTAAATTCTAAACAGATATGATATTTGTCAAAACTCTCCATATTAACATATTTGTAATGGAATACATTTTCTTTCTGTGTGAAAACCAAAATCTACCTGCATTTTTAACACCATTATGTTGTAATTTTAACAACACTGTATTGCTTTTTGTGTGACAGTTTTTCTGTGTTTGAACTACAGTAATCTTTAAATTCTACAATGAAATATGACACTTGTATACAAAAGATTTTTTTTGAATGAAATGTGCTGCGGTTTCATGTACATACAAACTATGCCTGTGTGATTGAACTGAACTAATCTGTGGCTCATATTAAATTGAAAAGCCATCTTCACCCTTCTATTTATCACCTTTTTTGACAACCTTAACCCACAGCCACAGCTATCAGACATGCAAAGGGATAACAGTCCTGTCAGTGTGTATGTACTGTATGTCTTTGGTTCCTAATGTATGGAAAGCCATGAGCATTTATTCCATATCCTTACTAGTTAACTAGTAAGCTGCAAAAGCTGCGACATGTTAACTAGTGGCAGCTATTCACCTCACTAGTTTACTAGTAACCTACAATTTTTTGGTCAAAAGACACTTTAACTAGTTAACTAGTGAGGTGTAAGATTATACTAGTTAACTAGTAAGACTTTGAGTGTTACTAGTTTGGTCCAGAGGGCCACTAGTCTGTAAAAAAACTGACTAGTTTGGATTTTGCTGTTACTAGTCAGTTTCTGGTGTCACTAGTAAGGATTGTGTTAGAACTAGTTCAACAAAAGTGCTTCTAGTTGCTGAAAAGGAGTCACTAGTATGAGTTTTTGTTCAACTAGTTGGTCAAAATGTCTAACTAGTGTGACCAAATGTCCAACTAGTGCTGACAAACACCAAACTAGTGAAGGAAACAGATGCCTGATATCAACGATATGGAATAAATGCTCAAATGGCTTTCCATACTAAAGGCGCAGTCACACTATGACGTTTGGGCCAATGCGGACAAATGTATTTGCAAACGTTGATGCTGGTCTCACGGCGTAGAGTAACGGTGGCCAGCGGAGGCTAGCGGAGGTCAGCGGACACTGATGTTTGCAAATGCGTTTGTCCACTTTGGCCCAAACGTCATAGTGTGACTGCGCCATAAGAAACCGCTATTTTGATGCAAATTTAAACGAGTGGTACCCAAAGATCCTCCAAAGGGACCTAGTACCAAAGACATCCAATCATTGCTTTAGATTACTGGTTTAACATCCAAGTCTCACAACCATACAATAAGTCAGGAATAACTCTCTCTAGGTCATGCAGTATTGTACATACTGTGCCAAAATGTCGCTAACTGTTCAGAATTGGTGAATACGTTAAAAATGAAATGGAAATGTGAAGGAACAGGAAACATACATGTGACAAAGTTACACATTTATTCATTTAAATTTAGCAACCATTATGCTCTGTGATGCAAGCGCTTAAATTACACTTTAATTAGCTTGAAATTAAATTTGTTAATATTGATTTTCCAACAGAATTATTATAAGTAGCCCCCTCCCAAAAAAACAACAACAAAACAACAAAAACAACAGTGTGTTTCAGCTTATATAAACTATCAGTGCCAATGAATTTAAAAACAAAAGACAAACAAACACTGTAGGTCAAAATAAATATCAGTTTCTTCTGACATATTTTTCATTAATTATATTCCTACATACATCATGTTGTTCATGTTACTTGCTCTAATTGGTTATGGAGTTCCAACATTATTGTAGTTGCATCTTTATATGTTTCAAGCTGATATGTTATAGTGGATGTTGAGGAGCTGAGCTGACGACAATATTCACACAACCCTCCCATGCAGCAGTGGGCGGCTTTCTCCTGGTGACTGTCGGCTCAGCAGGTTCCACAATAACAAAGGAACTGAAGTTACTGCAGAGCGGCCTCCATTACTGCCCACATGGTCTTCTCTTAGCGGCCGGTACTGCTTGAAACGCCTGCTGAGGAACATGACACGGATTAGCACTCATAACAAAGTGAAATTGGATATGGGATTTTTGCTCAGTTTGTGAAAAAGTTGGTCTGCCCGAGAGTAAAAACCATAAAATTTTTAGGTGGAGTCAGATAAAGATGCACAGCCAAGGACATTTATCCTTGGCTGTGACATTTATCAGGGAGAGGTCACTTGGGGTGTCCCACAGGGATTAATCCTTGGACCTATAATTCTTCTTAAAATGGTCAAACAACATGCTGATGATAACTCAGCTGTGATGGTCAGTTCAAGATCTGCTATTGATGGCATATGTAGTTGAACAAGAAATAATAATAAAATAGATAATAGAAATTCATTCAATTTCATGGACTGTCTTCCATTTGCCGCAAATACAAAAAGCATAAATGTACTTTTTTTTTACATAATTGGAATTGAGTATGCATTATAATTAAATGACCACAGTCTCCCAAAACATCAAGCTTTATAGTAAAAAAGATTTTTTTTAAAAAAGTAAACATTTACATTGTGTTAGAATTTCAAATCACTAAAAACAGTTAAAAAGTGTTTGTGTAATAATAATCTACTTTTGGCTTCTCCCAACTTCAACTTAGGATTGCCAGAGCAGATCCCACATGGATCTGCATGTAGATTTGGCACAAGTTTTATGCTGGATGCCCTTCTTGATGCAACTCCACATTACATGGAGAATGGGCAGGGGTGGCCTCGAACCGGGAACCTTCGGCATCGAAAGCAGTCGCACTAACCGCTAGGCCACCACACTGCCCCTGTTTATGTATGAATGTTTAAATGGTTACACACAGTACAACCCTTACACAAAGAGACACATACATACAATATTGTGAGGGAGTTATGTTAAAACAACAGCACTACTATTACCACTACTACTACTACTACTACTACTACTACTAATAAGGTCTGTTTTCAGTCTGCGTGATTTTAACTGCATTCTGGCCTCACCAAGGACCAAACCTCCCGTCCAATCAGGGCACATGATGACGAATGATTACGTAATGTAAACACTTTTGTTCCAGCTTGTTTTTCATTTGTTGATTTTGTTCCTCCTTCACACTTGTTTTTTTTTCACAGGATTTTAAAAAATATATAAATACAGTTATAATGTACCCACCTGTACATTAATGCACCACTACCAACAACACAGGCCAGAACCATAATTCCAAGGATTATAGCAGCCGTTCCAGCTGGAGAACCATTGGAGACTGTAATTAAGAAGCATTATTATTTATTATAAAGTACAAGAAAACAATTCAGAGATTAAGCAGTTTAAGTGGCTGTGAGTACATTTTTCTTTTACCCACCCTGTGTCACGCTAACTCTGGCACTTGCTACAGCGAGACTAACATCATTTGCCAATGACACATTAATGCAGAATACTCCAGAGTCATTGAAGAACTGACGAAGAATCATTTGGCAGTCTGGAGAAGGTGAAGCTGTGTTACAAGTTGTTTCCACCGGTGTGATACAATCAGCATCTGAAATGACTGTGCAGACTTCGTTTGGAAGGCTGAAGGAAGGATAGATAGGACACAGCGATAATTAAAAAGAAGACACAAAAACCCAGGGTGGATATGATATTGTCAAATCCTGACAATTATATTTGTCTTACTGCAAAGGTCATTGAGGCATTAAGTCAATCTGTGCATTAATAACCCATTAATAAGAGTCGACAAGAGTTAATAAGCTCATTGCAGATTTTTGATCTGGTTGAACAGTTGAGATTTTGGTATCAAAATACTCCCAACATACAAAATTGTTTCTATATTTCATCACCGTATGTTCAAACATAGATATTTAACTATGATTCTTTTCATGTCATCAAGTTTATTTCTTTAATCGAACAATTGCTAACCTGTTACTGAAATACAATGAAGGGTCAAAACAGGATCAAATAGAAACTTGTGTGTGCTGCAATTTAAGCCCAAACTCTGCTCTCTGCCTTAATGGTATTGAAATCTGAGTCGTGGGTAAATTTTGTAACTTTACAACCCCAAATCAGAAAAAGTTGGAACGAATGGAAAATGCAAATAAAGCCCCTTCCCCCGCAGTGATTCTTACATTCACTTTGACTTCTATTTTATTGCAGACAGTATGAACCCAAGATATTTCATGTTTTGTGTAGTCAACCTAATTTCATTTGTTAATATACATCCATTCCTGCATTTAAGGCCTGCAACACATTCCAAAAAAAGTTGGTACAATAAAGCAATTAATTCAATTCAATTCAATTCAATTCACTTTATTTATATAGCGCCAAATCACAACATAGTCGCCCCAAGGCGCTTCACAAGGGTAAGGTCTAACCTTACCCACCCCCTGAGCAAGCACAATAGCAACAGTGGTAAGGAAAAACTCCCTGGATGTTTTATAAGTATAGGAAGAAACCTCAAGCAGACCAGACTCAGAGGGGGGACCATCTGCTATGGCCATACTGCCACTACAATAATGTTGGAACTCCACATACTTCTGTGACTGCATTAATGCTGCCATCACAGAAGTGCAAATTACCTTTGCCAAGGTCACT
>OMMV01013352.1:3261-15545 GCA_900302635.1 Chatrabus melanurus
GCGTTGTTTTTTTTTTTTTTTTTTTTTTTTGTTTGTGACATAAGTTTTTTGGGGTTTTTTTTTTTGCATAGGTAGTAGTGTTTGTGTTGTGTTTCAGGGATGAGACATTCAAGTGTCTAATACCTCGGTACTCACGGTACCGGAGTGTGTTGATCTTGGTCGTGTGAGGACTTGGGAGTACGACAGTAAATGCTACGTGAATCTATAACACAGTCGTTAACATTCCATACGCAGCATCACGTGTCGTGTTAATTGTGGCGAAAACGGGGGTTAATGCTGGTGGAATCAGCGGTGTTGGATGAGCCCCGACCCTGTGCTCCGAGGTGGTGAAATAAAAAGTACAGTAATGATCAGAATCATAAACAGAGTGACAACAAAAACCCGGTGTTTTCAAATGTAGTTCTGTCATGTAGGTCATCTAAGGCCTACAAATAATTCTAACAAGTTATCTGGGGGGAAAATTTTTTTGCCAGATACATTTCTGAACAGTTGCTGTTCAGGAAGTAAAGTACAGCAGAGCAGCGGATCTTCAGACTCCGAGGGTACGTGAACGCAGCGTGCAGTTTGTCAGGCAGTTTGGAACACGTTTGAGTGAGTTCTCACAAACAACAAATACGGTCCGGTACACGGAGCCACAATGTACACAGTGTCGTACACACCCGTGCAGCTGTTACCGTCATGTTCTTCTCAGTGTTTTAATAAATATTCAGCTCGACTGGAAGTCGGCGCTTTATTCGGGCTAAAACCACTGCAGCTGTACCATAGAGATGACCGTGGCAAAAGTCTAGACTGTTGGATGTTCATGGCTCACAGTTGCCAATCAGTGATCTACGTTTTACACTTTTTGGCTGTAAATAGGCGTTAAAGTGGGCCGGAATGGCGTTCCAGACTTTCTACAACTGCCGTTAAATTCCAGTCGTCAGTCAGGCACAGCTAGCCGTGACGCAGCGTTATTGTTAATAAAAATGAAAGCTGGCCAAAGAAATAGTCACAGAGCGGCGTTAGATATGACGAGATTAAACTGTGTGTCGTTTGGTGTAGAAGCCGTGACTCCCAGGCTTCGCTAAAAGCTTCATAACTTGAAGCGTCATACTAGCGTCTTCTTCTGGCTCGATGTCGCCACATCAACTCATCGTCATCCCGACACCTACCGGCCAAATAATTTGTAGCACCTTACTATAATATTATGATTAAAACTCATTTCTTTTGGCTTCTCCAGAAAGTAATATTATAGACATTATTGACAAGATTAGTTTAATTACCTGACACCAGGTTAACTTGGTATTAACTGCTGTTCATCTCTAATAAGTTTTTTTTTTTTAAACATCAAATTCTGTTCTATTAACACATTAAAAGATCCACATAGTAAACAGCACCAACAATTCATAGACAGGATCCCCTCCCCAAACATTTCTGCTGCTTTTGTGGCGGAAACAACAAGCACGTCCCTCTCAAGATGGCGGCCGGAGCTACTTGTTGCGTCAGTGAATGACGACGTCCGCTCTAGTGTTTATTCATATCTATGTGCTGTATGGACCATTCCTGGTAAGTCGGAAATTACATAATTCGTACAAAAATTCAGGAGGGTTGTGGCCAAAGCGATTAAAAAAGGTTTCTTCATAAATAAAAAGTCTGCAATCAACTCAATGTCAGCAGGATTCTGTACACATGAGAAAATATACAAGTCTTAGCTATTTTAATCAGTTTCCCAAACGAACTTTAATGGTGGGATGTCCCATGAAATGGACAGACCACCTGGTGGTACTCCACCGGGAGCCCGACCCCATGTCTGTCTATGATGTCCTGCCAAGTGACCTTTCAGTTATATCTCAGCAACCACTTAAGATACAGACTTGATGTTAAGTTCATATGAACTTTCTTTGGAAGGGCTTTCATGAATTGTTAATTTGGTTGCTATGGTAACCATGGTTCTCGGGAAAAATTATTTTTTAATATCTCAGGAACTACTTATGATATACACTTGGTGTTTGGCTCATATGAAAGTTCTTTGAAAGGGCTTTCATGAGTTGTTAATTTGGTTGCTATGGTAACCATGGTTCCTAGGGGAAATATTCTTTTTGAATATCTCAAGCAGACAGAATACATATATCTATGATCACAGGAACTACGTATGATAAACACTTGATGTTTAGCTCATATGAAAGATATTTTATATTGACTACGTAACAAAAAAGGATTGTTTTGTTTCTGTGAAAAAAAGGTTGATACATGATTCATCCCACCTGTGGGGCTTTATGCACTGCTTCTAGTTATTGCTTGATTTGCTTCCCCTATTTTACAAAAATAGGAATGGCACACACAAATACAAGTAATAATACATTATTATTTTATTATTGTGTGTTTGACAAAGTGGAAGTATAGACAATCATCAAAATAATTGATGACTTTTATATTTTAGTCACATTCTTTCCAAAACAACCTGCTCGCTGAGGTCCTCGGGCGGTCACGTGACCACGCGGTTTTTCGCAGTGACGTCAGAGACGAAGCTGGTGGCCCCAAATGATCCTCAAACCGGCACGTTTGAAAAACGCCGAGTTACTGTGACGTTACGGTAACGTAGTAACGGCGATAGAAGCGGTTTGGGAACCGTAACGTTCCTGCCGCGCAGCTCGTATTAATGCTGACGTAACGCTGACGTAAGCGCAGCAAACATGTCTCCTCGCTGAAGAAGGAAACTTTAACTCATCGAGCTCTTAACTTCTCGGTAAGTTTGCTTTATTTTTCTCTTCGAATTTCTCCCTTTGGAATTCGTTTCTCCTCGCTGGCGTGTCGTTGCTGCTCGGTAATGTTTGAATTTTTAATTCCTGTTTTATTGCCCCCCGGTCTTTTGAGCACATAAACGTGTTTTTTCTCAGTTAATTTGACTTTAAAACGTCACTGTTTGTGCTGCAGCCTGATTTTAGTCTTAATTTGGCTTTATTTCCTTATTTTGTTGCACCTGTTTACAGGAAGTGACGGAATACGTCGCCACAGCTCAGATTGATTTCAGTCTGTTTTCACAAAGATGAAAAATTCTGCTTTTTGACACACAAATCTACTGTACTTTAAAAAAAGAGAGCCAAAACAGGTTATTACGTGTGTAGATATTAAAGTTTATATTCAAAAAGTACTCCACAGACACTGAGGTGATTTTTCCTAAAGCTAATAGAGCACAGACCTCTACCAGGGTCACCTTTAATTCAAATAAATCCCCAAACCAGATTCCTTAGTCCACCTTACTGGACTTCTCTCCACCCCACCAGATCCGGATCCTTACCTGGACCAAAGTTCACCTGTGGTTAGGCAAGCGTGGGATCTTGAAGGCTGACATTTGATCCTGATCCCGACCCTCGTTCCTTACCATTCATCTTTGATGTTTCTCACCTTTGACCTGGATCACTAAACGTTAATCTTGATCACTGACGTTCCAGTCTGATCTTTGATCCTGTCGCTGAACTTGGATCTCATTTTCTGACCTCCGTCCTGACTTTTTTAAATTTTATTCCTGATCACTCATCTTTTGTCATGTTCCAGACCCTTGATCCCGATTAAGGGATATCAGGATCAAAGGAATCAAGATCAAAGTTAGGGTCGCCCCTTGGTCCAGATCCACACCAAAACTTAACATGTTCTTCCCTGCACCACTCCTCCACCAAGTCTCATTAAACTCTGCTTGTATTTGAGTAAAATCACACGACCATCTAAACGACGTGAACTTATAAACCTCCTTTGCAGAGTCAAAAATACTAATAATTTTAAAAAGCAACAGCCCAAAAAAAACTGCTGCTTCATTAAATAAAGTTTAAGAAATTACCAACATCCCAGTTAGCGCCAACATTTATTGGGTTCTTTTCAATAAGAATTAGTCATCATCAAGTTTTGTTGAATCATCTGGAAGCTGCTGAACACATAACCTCCATTGGCAGGGTGAATAGAAGGCCTATCGATGTCCAGTTGGACAGGAAATTAACAAATAAAAGCAATTTAATTTAAAAAAAAAAAAAGTGTACATATCAAGGTAAAAGCAGTGGGAGCTACACAACAGAAAATGACGAGTATTAAAAGATTGTTGTTCATGCTTTTGTGTGTCCTAACATTATGTAAAAGCATCCAAATTTATTCTCAATGTATAAAATTAACTTTTCTGCAGTAGATTCTTCATTAAATTTTGAAAACCTAAATAGCTGTAGATGCAGTCCTCTTGATTATTTTGCACCATGAGCACAGTTGTCAAATTTACAAAAATAAAGCCTTAATGTAATGCACATATTTGTTTGTGAGTGAAATAAAAACACTGGCAGTGGACAAAGAAGCAGGATGATCGCCTTCTTCTTTCCCATTGCTGGTGTCTGTGACTTGAGTGCTTATTCCATTTCCTGCCACTGGGAGTCACTATTGCATAGCAGGTGACATGTCGAGGGAGGAACGCTGCAGTCCGTTACGTTTGAGTTGATGAACGTTCCACGTCAGTTTTTCAGCGTTTTGATCGAAATGCATTTCAGCGTCTCTGCTGCAGGAAATAATTTTTCTTTCGGCTTCTCCCGTTCGCACGGGTCGCCATAGAAGGTCTAGTATGGATCCGGCCTTTCTGGTGCAACTCCAGACGTATAAGGCGAATGGGAAGGGTGGGCTTTGAAGCCAGAACCGTCTTGTCTGTTACACCATTGTTTTATTGATTATCGTCCTGTATATTGGGCTGCTACTTTCTGGCGGTTGGAGCGTAAACTTGTTCAACAGTTTCAGGCATACTTTTTGTTTTTGTTACTCTTTTCAGGAATGGGCTCGGTCAAAGAGTTGACAGTTAAATTCCCTCACATGTAATAAACGTTTCTGCAGAAATCTGTGTGTAATTTGACTTCAGAGCCACACTGACATCAGGCTGTTGTTGTTGTTGTTGTTGTTGTTTGTGTGATCACATCAGACTTGCTGGCCTTTGTTTTGGTCGGCGTGCACAGCGCTCCATTGTTGTCCCAGCGTCTGTGTGCAGTTAAAGTCTATTGATGTTTCCAAGTTCTCAGATGAAGGCGAGGAGGCACTGCGTCGGCCAGTGCGTCTGGAGTGTTGGAGCGGCCTCTCGGTTCTGCCGTGGGCTTTTTGTCAGGTGTGTTTATGTGAAGTCCGAATGATTGAGGAGTGCTGATGAAGCGGGATCACAGCTAATAAGCGTGCATGTGTTTCTGCACTGTGACTGTTGGATAATGTGAGGGTAAGGAGGCCTGTCATTAGGTGTGCTCGCTCCCGCCGACTTCATATCACAGCATGTTTACCAGTTTTCTCCCTCTTCCATTTTCCAAGTCCACCAATAAGAAGGCTGCAGGGGAAAAAGTCGTTTCTTAAAGCTGGAACACGGTTGCCTCATGTTCGATGGGGATGATGAAGTAACCAGAGCAGATTCTGCTTTTGCTAAACTTCAAAACAGGAACGGGTGGAATCGCTTCGGACGCGTGGTCATTGTTTTTGCACCGTGTGCGCATGAATGCATCGTGTGACCTTTTGTACTGACTCAACTGAAAACAAAACCTGCGGATTGTACACTGCATCTGTCCTCTCACATGTGTGCTTGCCCTGTCTGTTCAGTCAGGTCCATAAGTGTTTGGACACTGACATTTTTGCTTCTGTGCGTCACCACAAAAGGAGTTGAAATGAAACGGTCACAATGTGCTTGTAGTGCGCACTTTAAGCTTTAATTCAAGAAGTTTAATAAAAAATATCACATGACGTGTTTAGAAATTATGGCCATTTGTATACAAAGTCTGTTCTTTTTCAGGAAGCTCAATTATATCCAATTAACCCAAGAACACTAATGTTGGGAGATTTCTACCCACGCCATGAGTGGTCACATGATATACTCACTAAACGGTCTTTTTTTTTCCTAAAAATGACGGGATATGGTTGTTCTGACCTTTGACCTCAGTGGAATCTCCCCCTCACTGTATTTCACTAAAAGCTCAGCAAACCTGTTCAGCTGAAGAGATAAACTTAACATTTGCAGAATCACAATATCTTTCATCTTGTGGTGACAACAACACAGAAGGAAATGGTTTATTATGTTGGGAATAATTTTACGCCAAAATCACGACTACACAATCAAAGCTCAGCTTGTGACGTAGCGCGGCGTGCACAGCAGGAAAAGTTTGCCTGGTGTATATTTGTGAACGATGACCAGTGTTGAGTCACTGCGTGTTTGTGTTCTGCCGAAACCTGAGAGATGTGATATTTATTCAGTCCGTCACGGCAACGGACTACTGGAGTCCTCATCAACCTCCTTTGTGCCTTTAAGCAAGGCGTGTGGCCCCCAGCTGACTGATTCTGAGTGTGAAATATTGTTTATTGTGTTTGACACAGACGGCAGCACATTCAGCATCGTCTCTACTTACAGGTGTGTGTGTGTGTGTGTGTGTGTGTGGGGGTGGGGGGGTGTGTGTGTGTGTGTGTGTGTGTGTGTGTGTTTGTGTTGTTAGGTGCGGCGGCGAGCCCATGGAGAAGCCGTCAGGAAAAACGAAGCTGGAGGAGAGAGAAGGCCTGGTGGAGGTAATTGACACACTGATGGTTTATATCGTCATGGCCATTCTACGCAGACTCGCCCACAGTCCGTGAGTTTCCCACTTCATATCATGGATTTCCTTAAAAAGAGTTCATGTAAAAACTTTTGAGTTCGTGAACAAAATCCTTAAGCTCTATTCCGATTTATTTATTTATTTTTTTGGATGCATTTCTTGGTCTGTATTCTAAGTATCACCAATTGCTTATTTTTCACTTGATTGGGTTGAAATTTTCACTAAACATAAAACAAATATAAGGATTATTTTCAATGGGTATTCATGCGAATAGTTAAGTTTTTCATAGTACTTAAAATAAGTAGATTTTGCTCAAACAAAAAAAATGTCTAATTTTCTAAAGTTAATATCTCCATTACCTTTCACTCAGTTTCAGCCTAATTTTGATCCCATGTAGTATTAATATACTTCGATCACATCTAGAAGTTATTTGGTACTACACACAAAAAACATTGAACTTCCAAAGACGTGCAATTGTAGGTGAATTGGTGACACTCAATTGACCGTAGGTGTGAGTGCGTGGCTGTGTTTGTCTGTCTATATGTGGCCCTGCGATGGACTGGCGACCTGTCCAGGGTGTACCCCGCCTCTCGCCCAATGACTGCTGGGATAGGCTCCAGCGCCCCCCCATGACCCTTAATTGGAGTAAGTGGGTACAGAAAATGAATGAATGCAAGATCTTGCTAAATATATATATATTTAAACAATATTTTGACTGCATATTTTACCAAGAAGTATCACAGGAGAACCTCTGTATTCGATCATAGATTCAGTCATAGATTAACCCAAACCATGGAGATTCCCCTGTGACAAATTAGCAATTAAAAAAATAAATAAAAATTGCTAGACGATTGTGTAATCTAACATCTTTGAGTTTGTTTGTTTTTTTAATCTTTTTGTATTTTGCACAAACTGTATAACAATTTCAATGTAATCCTTGGGAAAATACACCAAAGTATTCCCTACCCCGCTCAGCTCTGAAGCCATATTTCACAAGATCCTGTGATAGTCCGCTTTTTATTTAGGACCAAATAACTTCTAGATTTCAGAGAAGTCAATTGGCTCCTCGTGGCCGAGCATCCCCTGCTGCGAGGAACTGATGCACTCATGTATAACTCGCTCATAATCCAGAAAAGGATGG
The DNA here is from genome assembly GCA_900302635.1 of Chatrabus melanurus. Lineage (NCBI taxonomy): Eukaryota > Metazoa > Chordata > Actinopteri > Batrachoidiformes > Batrachoididae > Chatrabus > Chatrabus melanurus. The sequence goes on from OMMV01013352.1 coordinate 10,960, forward strand.
ACGTGCGCACAGACGGAGCGCCATGCTATATGATCAACAAGTTCGTAGGGTGGGGAGATAAAGCATATGATTATGCATATAAGTTTTGGAATGAATCAGACAGAAGTTCGTGATGTTGTTGAAGAATGATATAATGTACAGAGTCCACAGTGTTTGACTCTGTGGACTCTGTTGTAAAAATCCTGACTGATAGATGGTTCAAAGGTTCATATGGTGGGGAATCCTAATATATGATAATGAATTGGACAAGGTGTTCATAAGCTATAGTGTTGAAAGAAAAACATGACGGATGGCCGGCGGGTGACTAGGGGAGATATTTACGTTTGAGAATTAAAGATTTTGGAGTAAAAATTACTTAATTTTATTGTTCATATAAGTATAAAGAATTCGGCAACAGCTGTTCACATGAATGAATGTTGCAAATAATCCTTTTTTTTTTTTTTCAACTCAATTCCATGAACCATGAAAAATAATGAAATGATGAGGCTTAGAATACACATACCAGGAATGTCAAAAAATGTTAAACTAGAACTTTTAGGTCCAAACTTTAAAAAAAAAAATCCATATCTAAAGTATTTGGACTAGTTTTAGGATTTTTACATGTCCATCTCGCCACCCCAAAGAAAATCCATGACATGACCTGGCAAGCCCCGGTTAGTTGGTCCGGAATGACTCGTTAGTTAGTTGCACAATGAGTCCCACGTTTAATAAATTTTGTCTTCATAAACTTTAAGATCCTCTTCAGCCAAGTACTGGTGATTTAAAAAAGAAAAAAAGGTTAGATTTTCATACATAGAGAGGCGATTGCGTCTTCTTTGTGTGATTCCTTTTAACTCTGTTAATTTGCTTCCACCGTATCTGTTGAGTTCACTACATCATTTCACTGATTTGGGTTTGGAAAAGGAAAAATAAATTTGAAATCACTTCAGTTGACCTGGATGTAATCGGTTCACTGACACAAAGGTGACCTTGGGTCACATGGAGCCGTTGCTTTAAGGCGCCACAAACCAAGAAAATGCAGTAAAATCACCGCGTTCAAATACACGGCGTGCAGACGCCGATCAGTCTTTAAACAAACAAACAAAAAACCCCCACACATTACGATCAGTCAGGTTTGTTCACTGTCCACCGGCGTGTATGGTGCTCGTGTCTCACCGTAGGTGACGTGTGCGGTTTCTCCTCCTCTGTGCGTGTGCGTGTGCACGTGTGCTCCATGTAGGTGGATGGTGGAGTCCTGAGAGGTGCTGAGGGTGGAGAGGTCACGACCCCGAGGAGGAGCAGCTCTATTCGCAAGAGCTTCCGTCTGGACTACCGGCTGGAGGTACAGACCCCGCCTCCCATCACAAGAAATACTGACATGCCTCCTTTTCCACCTCTAACCTTCCCTCTTCTTTTTTTTCTTTTTTTTTTAATTAAATACCTCAAACTCGTTTCCACTTTATTGTAAAACTTTTTTCACCCTCACACTGTGTGCTGTTGAGTTAAACTGTGTTCTTTATGGCGCTTTACATAAGTTAAAGTCATGTTCCTGTATTCTTCGACTTTGATGACAGGAGGAAGTAACAAAGTCCTGTCGGGACAGACACGGCCGCTGGACCAACCCCTGGTCCACATGGCGGTTTCCGTCCTACACGACCATCCTCAAGTTTCTGTTGTTGGACAAAAATCACAGCAACGTCCCATTGAGTGAAGAGGTTTGTGATTATTCCAGATGATTCTAAAACCCACGTGTGACTAAAGTCTGAATCTCAGATCATCCAAGTCCCAAAAAGTTCCATAAAGTCCCTTTTATCCCCCCCCCCTCTCTCTCTCTGGTTCTTTAGGTTCTAGACGGAGAGCTTCCAGTGATGGTACCGTACTTCGTCCAGAACCCGGACCTGTCTCACTGCGGTCCAGGACTGAGAGTCACCTGGCTGGGTCACGCCACGGTTCTGGTTGAAATGGACGGCGTGAACATTCTGACTGATCCGATTTTCAGCCAGCGGGCCTCACCGGTCCAGTTCATGGGGCATAAACGGTACCGAGGACCCCCCTGCACTGTGGAACAGGTTATTTTTGTTCCTCTGATTGCTGAAGCCGCAGTCGCACTGTGACGTTTGGGCCGCGCTGCGTTTGAGGTTCGCTACCTAACTCCGGGAATGTGATTTTTTTTATTTTGTTGCCGATGTGTGGCCATTTTTCTCCACCTTTCCCTGCGTTCATCAGCCGCTGGGGAAAACATCACAGTGCGACTGCGGCTGAAACAAAAACCTTCATCACACACAGCAACGGAACGTTTGTGGCCTCCTTCAGTTTCTTCTTTGTTGTCCTGACAGCTGCCCCGGATCGACGCCGTGGTCATCAGCCATTCTCATTATGACCACCTGGACGCGGGATCTGTGGCCAGCCTAAATGCTCGCTTCGGAGGGGACCTACGCTGGTAGGAATAACGGCCATAAAGCGGCTCTGCAGCAGACACCGCTTGGACTAAATTTAGTGGAAGTCCGAGAGTCGGGGAGGAATTGAGCTCTCATTCAAAATGTTTTCTTTTCTTTGATCACTTTCCCAGAATTTCAAGACCTGGCCTTATGACATCACAAAGACCTGAAGGCAGCAGTGTGCGTTGTTGTAGCCGAGCGCTAACGGGACTTCTGTGTGTTTGTTAGGTTCGTGCCCCTCGGGCTGATGGACTGGATGGTAAAGATGGGCTGTGAGAACGTGATGGAGCTGGATTGGTGGGAGGAGAACTGCGTCCCAGGTCACGATGATGTCACGTTTGTTTTCACACCATCTCAGCACTGGAGCAAACGTACCACGCTGGATGATAACAAGGCACTTATGTTTCAAAAAAATAAAATAAAAATGAGCTTTTAGTGTGATTTGACACATTAAGAATTTGACCGTGTGTGTGTCCCCGCTCAGTCTCTCTGGGGGAGCTGGTCTGTTTTAGGTCCAGAACATCGTTTCTTCTTCGCTGGTGACACCGGCTACTGCCCTGTCTTCAAGGAGATCGGACGGCGGTTCGGGCCATTTGACCTCGCAGCGATCCCCATCGGAGCGTACCTGCCCCGGTACTGTACCACATCCACACCCACGACCTTCACACAGTGCAAACACTGTGGGAAAAGAAATCGATCTGCATTCCTTCTGAAAGATTAGACCTTATAAAGCTTTATAACTGAGGCTGATTGTCAGGAGCTGCTCTGTGTGTTCAGAGACGTGATGAGGGGGCAGCACGTGGATCCGGAGGAAGCCGTTCAGATCCACCAAGACGTTCAGGCCAAACAGTCGGTAGCCATCCACTGGGGAACCTTCGCTCTCGCCTACGAGGTAGGAGGGGCGCGTTAGTCACTTTGTGACTAGTTTACACTCGGAGAGGAAATGAGGTTCACTAATCCTCACCTGTATCCATCAGAACCTAAAATTCATCAGAGGTGAATATGCAGCAGTTTTTGGAGTTAAATCATGCAGACCTCCAATAATCCTCTCCTTGCTCTGTTAATCGCAGCGCATATAGCCTGTTACAGCCTCAACGTTAACACGTTACCAACATATTAACACGTTACCAACACGCTAAAGTGAAATTACTCTGAGTTAGTTCCATCTCTCCCTTCTCTACCACAAGCTGATTTATCTCATTCAGGTGTGATCAGCCAATCAAGAGCGAACAGACACCTGAATGAGTGAATCAGCAGAACACGGAGAGATGGAAAATGTGCAGGTTAAAAGGTCCCTGCGGTCCAGGGTTGGGAACCACGGCGACGCAGAACATCTCTCTCATTCAGATCTTCTTTTACGGCAGCTGGGCATCCAGCTTAATGGTGCGTTACCGCCACCTTCTGCTGCGGCGTGTGAATCACGGTACGGCTTTCTGTATACAGGAGCAGCTTCTCGCGTGTGTCGACGCAGCCACATCTTGCGGCCATAGACGATAATGCAGTATTTTGCCCATATATGTTGCTTTGGAATATGTTGCAGGACCTCCCCAACTTAAAAACGACTTATAGTCCTGAAAATCTAGTATGTGGTAACTTGTAATTTATATCTCTCTGTGTAAAGCAGTAACACTGTTTTCTGGCTGTTAGCGCATCACGCAAAAACGGTGCACCGTACCGCAAATCCAACACCAGCAGAATCAGTACATCCCTCGCCTTAAGCTGGGATACATTTTCTTTTAAAACTAGCATGTTGCCTTTAATCTCACTGCTAGTGTGTGTGTATTTTCTATATAGTTATAAATGGACTTGGTAACTGTGGAGGCGGGGGACACGTGGAGGTTTGTGACAGTACAGCGCTGAAATAATTGTCACAATAATTTAAATAGGTGGCTGTTGCGTACTTCCTCTTAGTGCGCATTAATGTATCGGTATGTTTAAAAAAAATTTTAAAAAGTCACCAGGTTTTTCTATGAAGCAACCATATGGAAGGGACATACTTTTTTTTTTTCCATTAATTTCTTTTAAATTTGTGTTTTGTATTAAGTCAGATGTGAGGAATCTTTTGTATTCTAACATTGAAATGTTTATGCACACACACACAAAGTTTGTGGCTAATAAGATCCAATTTTAATGTGTTACTGTTGCTTTAAGAGAGGCAGGGGGGGGGGG
>OMMV01013498.1:2549-13056 GCA_900302635.1 Chatrabus melanurus
CCCCCCCCCCCCCTTTGGCTTCATGCACATCTGCATCAATATGGAAAGATACATGCATGTTTTCCAGTGCATGCCCAAAATTTATCACCGAGTTTTATTAAAAAAAATAAAAAAAGATCTGCTCAAAACTTCTTACATTGCAATGACAATTTTTGTGAAATATTCCGACTTTGCACGGAACTGTTCTCCTCCAGATCACAGCTGCTGTTCTCACTAAGTCTGATCAAAAATAACTAATTTTGAGTAAACAAATCATATAAATAAGGTGAAGTTTCCTCTAAAGCGTGGGACTGCCTCTACAGACTGGAATATTGGTCGAAGCCGCTTCAAATTTGGCATGGAGACAGAGCGGGGTACCCCCTAACATTTTGTCTTATTTTGAGTTGGCCAGGCAGGACAGATACTGCAAGGCTGTGTGAATGGAGGGGAAAAAAAAGCCAAATTTTATGTGAACGAGTAAACCGAGAAGGGGCCAAATCCATAAAATACTGAAATATAGACACAGAAACAATGACTGTGTGTGTTTGTGTGTGTGTGTGCGCATGAATGGGAAGCCAGGAGACATAAACGAAGACATAAACGAAGACCGTAACACAGCGTGGCTCTGGGTGCACATGTGTGTTCCTGCCTGTGTGCGTAAATCATGGCGTGAGGGCAGTGAAAGTGTGTTTATTCGTGCCGTGACCCACGTATGCTCCCCAGAAAGGCCTCATCAAAAGCCTCATTGTCACCCTCCTCTGACTAACCTTCGCCTCCTCCTCTCCATCACTCTCTCTCTCTCGTTCTCCTCAGGTTTTTTTTTTTACATATATATGTCTGTTTTGACAGTCTCAGACTGTCCCCCCCCCCCGTTTCCTCGACTTCCTGAGGCCTGCGGTAAAATGAAACCCTCGTTTCAACACGTGCACGGTAACAGAGCTGCGGCAGGAACGTAGGAACGTGAGAAGACGTCTGCAGTCGCTCGGCATTGAGATTCTGCTCCATCTTAATTATCCTGCTCAAAGCTGCAGCCCAGATCACACGGGTCCTGGTTACACGTCTCTCAGGTTTTCTGTGTTCTGTGGAACAGTCTGAGCCGTGGACTAAATAAAGAAGTGTGACGGCTCCGGGAAAGAGAAACCAAAATGTCTCTGTCGCCCTCTAGTGGTGGCTTGTTGCAATGATGAGTCAAAATTTAAAAAAAAAAATCAAAATACGCGTGCAATAGATTTTTCTCAAACATGTATTGTTTTATTTTACACATGTGCAAACATTCATCTTCAGGATCATTTCATTCACAAAAATTATTAGATCTTCACAGCATTAAGCTAAGAGCGGCAGCTAGCTAGGGTGACGAGTCAATATTCCGAAGGTCCGTTGGTCCGTAAATTGTTATAAATGGTTGTATGCAGTTCATATTAGAATGTTAGGAATGAAGCCTTTTGTATCATTCTATGGATTGCGGCGCTAAAATCTATTGAATTGAGTAACAATTTGGGTCAAATTAGGGGTATTTTTTGCCTATTAGGGCGAGTCCCTTAAAAGTAACTAACTAACCCTAACCCTAATTTTCAGACCAATGGACCTTCGGACCAATGGACCTTCAGAATAATGACCCACCCCCGCTAGCTAGCCATGTTGCTAAAGTCCCGTTCTCTCTTTCACGGATATGCATCCTGGAAGGTCATGGTTTGAAACCATGTCCATACCTTTGAAACCCTGAGAGCCTCTGGGATGGTGTAATGACCTGGGATATTCTGTCACTGTCTTGTCTCGTGGTGAATTTTGACATACTTTGCTTATCCCTTACATTTTGGTGGAGGCGCTAACATTAATAGTCAGGTTCACTGTGTTAATAAATAAAGCTTTCGTTCAAATTTTATGTGGGTTAGCAAAGCAGTACATTTTGGAAAGCTTATAACATGAGGAATATAAAAAAATCAATGTTTACATTTGCACAGCAGCCATTTTGAAAATTCAAAATGGCTGCCGTGAAATGAAAATTTCTTAATATCTCGGCCTCGTTTTGACATAGAAACTCCATTCAAAGTAGTAAACCTGTTTTTGGGCCCAAGGAATCCAAAAGGAATATCAAAAGGCACTAAAAAAACAAAAAAAAAACAAAGATAGAACCACCACCACATAAACCACCACCACCAAGTTACACTTGCACTGGCTGAGTTAGTATATGACTGGAAAATTTGAAACAAAATTGAACTCATTTTACCAATATTTTTGCTGTTGACCATTGGCTGAAAATAGATCATATGTTACGCTACTGATGTAAACAATTAGCCCAATTAGAAAAAGCGTGTTTCTATATCTTGTGTACTGTAAATTACAATCCACCACCATATAGAACACACAATTTACCAGCATCAAGTTAATCATCTACTTGTGTTAGTATTTCAGTGAAACACAACTTCACCTTCGTAGCAATATTTTCGCCTCTGATGTTTGAAAATGGCTCAAAATGAAGTATATATCAGGAATAGGGATGTTAAAAGGCCATCGGTGGATTCCCGGGGTCTGAAAACAGCACTTTAAATTAATTCTCCGTGTCAATTAGTGCCACAGATATCTGGAAATTCTTATTTTATGGCCATCTGCGCAAATGTAAACATTCCTGGTGTTATAAGCGTTCCAAAAAATGTGCTGCTTTGCGGAAAAATCCATGGTGAACCTCACCTTAATCTCCACGCCATGACATCAGCAGGAGGTTTTGCAGAAGCACCAAAGTTGCTCTAAAGTTATACTACGACCGTGCTAACAGTTATTATATTCATTTTGAATGATGTTTTTTTTTTTTGTCAAGTACAAACTCAAAGCTAATTTTTTTTCCGTCCAGCCTCTGAATTCTGATTTTAGAATTTGCATGAAAAGATGAGTGCGATGATAAAAAGTTAGAGATGCTTCAGTGTGGGAATTATGTGAAATAAGGTTACTTTCAGTTATAAAGTACTTACATATTTACTACAGACAAACTCAGATTTCTGTGGCAAAGATTCGTGATTTACTTTAAAAAAAAAAAGAGTCAAATATGTTGCAGTCATAATTACCCCATTTACACATGTTTGTAATTTTAAAGGAGATATTTATCCAATTTAATATCCTTGTGATCTCTAAAGAATCACAACAAAGCAGAGCCGCTCACCTCCTGTGTGGGAAATATGACAGATAACAATAAAAGTGAGCAACTTTTCACACTCAACACAGACTCTGTTTATCTTAGAACTGTCTGGATTTGGAGGCAACACGGTTTTTTTTCTTCACACAGTTAATTGGGTTGCCATGACAAAATCAACAATTTGAGTCTTGAGCTTTGAACAGTATTTTCAAATGAAAACGTGGATTTCACTGTAGCATTTTCTGTCTGGTTTAACAAAACTCGGTTTATATCTGGTAATGCCAAAGCAATTATCTCAAGTATGGAGGTTGTGTTTTTGTTGCAGTTTGTGTGTCCGTTTGTTTGATTGAGTGTCATCAGGATATTTCAAAGGACATTCATAGATTTCAAAGAAATTGGGAAATTGGTAGTCAAGGGAAGAGTTGTTTCAGTTTTGGTGCAGATCTGGATCAAGGTGTGGCTCTTGCCTTTAATCTTTGCTTCTGATTCCTTTGATCTTGTCATAAGCACTGCTGATTATTTCATCGATCAGGATCAAAGGTTAGGATCAGCTTCTTGATCCTGAGTCCTTTGATTCTAATTACAGGAGCAAAGCAAGACAGACAGGTAGACAGACAGCAAGAAAAACACAACCATCTTAGTGAGGTTCAAAGATCAAAGGTCGGGATCCGAGGTGGGTGATCAGAATCAATGATCAAGGTTGCAGTTCAGCAATCAGGATCTAAAGGCAGGATCAACAATGAGTGATCAGGATCAAAGGTCAGCAAATAGGATCAACAATGAGCAATCAGAATAAAGGTCAGCAATCAGGGTCAAAGATGAGTAGTCATTAAATTCAGCAATCAGAGCCAAATGTCAGGATCAAAGATGAGAAGTCATCATCAAAAGTCAGCAATTAAGGTCAAAACTCGATGATCAAGATCAAAGGTGAGAATCATAGGTCAGTAATCAAAGATAAGTGATCAGAATCATAGACCAGGATTACAGTTCAGCAATCAGGATCTAAAGTCAGGGTCAAGAATAAGTGATCAAGGACCAAAGGTCAGTAAATTGTATCAAAGATGAGTAATGATTATCAAAGGCCAGCAACTAGGATCAAAGGTCAGGATCAAAGATGAATGATTAGAATAAAGGTGAGCAATCAGGATCAAAGATGAGTAACTGCTATTAAATTCAGCAACCGGGATCAAAGGTCAGGATCAAAGATGAGTATTCATTGTCAACAGTCAACAACAGTCAATAAATGCATGATAATGATGATCAAAGCTCGGGATCAAAGATCAGTGATCAAAGATAAGTGATCAAGAACAAAGAACAGGCTCAGGATGAGAGATGTATGATCAGAATAAAACACCGGACTTGAATTTCAGCAACCAGGATCTAAAGTCAAGATCAATGATGAGTGGTCAGGGTCAAAGGTCCGTAAATAGGCTCAAAGATCAGTAATCATTATCAAAGACCAGCAATCAGGATCAAATATCAGGATCACCAATGAGTGATCAGGATTAAAGTTCAGCAATCAGGATCAAAGGTCAGGATCAAAGATTTGTTGTCATTATCAAAGGTCAGCAATCAATGTCAAAGCTCATTGATCAGGATCAAAGGTCATTAATGAGGATCCAAGAATGCTTAAGATCAAAAGAAATAACCCCCTCACAATAAAAAAAAAGACAAATATAAAAGGAAAATGTCAACAGAGTCGTAAACAGAAGACTGTTTGACCTTGGCTGGAGTATGTGCTCTCTGAGGGCTCTTGTAGTACCAGAGTAATATCAAATTTTTTTTAAATGAAACATTTTGACATCTGCTGTGATTTATTACTTACCCACGTTACTTATGCTGCCAGTGAAACGGTCAAAGCCAAAAGCTTAGTTGGAGCAAAAGGTCATAGCAAATTTTAAAATGTCCTTTCAGACAGCTAGGCACCCACTTCCTGTTTGTGAGTGAATTTGTTGCCAAGCAACATCAGCTTTGAAAGGTGTTGCCAATGACAGACTGGGCTTTTCCTTATATTTGGCGCTTTGCTGTGCGGGTGGAACGGCTACAGAATTCCCTTATTGTTACATTGTGCGTGTTTATCACAGATCCCTTACAACAGTCACACTTTTAAATGAGAAAACGTTGGAAAGATCAGAGTTTAGTTGTGGACAGTGTGGATACATTGAAAGCATGAGCTGCAGTGAACGCATATTTTTTTTTAAATTTTGGCTGGTTGGTGCCAAATTTTTCCCGAGCTGCCATTTCCGAGACGGAAGCCGTACTTCTCTTTTTGACAAAAACCACTCGTCTGTCTGAGTGTGAAACTCTACCTGACGATCTGAGAGTCGTGGCGGTTTTCAGTTTGGCCTAATGGAAGTCAGCTGTGGAGGCTTTTCCTGTCAGGAGCGCCGTCAAAATGTTGTCCCACTGGGAAGCATTCCACTGCAAACAGAATGACAGGCAGCAAGGGGATAACGCACGGACAAAGGAGCAGAACAGAGGCAGAGGGAGAACGTTACGGTGAGGAAGGAAGGGCCCGAGAAAAACACGGTCGACTAAACCTGTCAAAAGTATTATTTTTATTTCATTTAATGGTCGTTTTCAATTCCGTTTTGTTGTGGATACAAAGCAGAGCGGATGTGTGTCAGGAAGCCGTTAATTTAAGGCGTGTCTGATTGTTACGCCATTTAATGACCACAAATACAACGCGCTTGACCGTAGGTCAGGTTTTTGTTGGTCTGCGGTGCCATCGCTTTCTGGTTCCACATGATATCAAAAGCATCACTGCGCCTGACCATGTTTAGACGACCACGCCCGTGCACGCACAGGTACGCACGAAATTATTCATGCAATTGAAAAAAAACAATCAATAGTCAATTAAATTATATTAATTTATATAGCAGCAAATCATAACAAGAGTCACCTCAAAGCTCAATACAGAAGTAATGGCTGTGCCTTACCCAACCCATGAGCAAGCATGTTGGTGACAGTGGTAAAGGAAAGGTAACCTCACCTCAACGTTTGGACCAACGTAGACAAACGTATTTGTAAACGCCAGTGTCCGCCGACCTCCGCTGGTCTACGCTGATGAACGTCAACCGCATCCAAAAATTTACAACATGTTTAATATTTCTCGGCGTTTGCCGGCGTACCTCTGGCTACGTTGGAGGCCGTTAGAGAAAGTTAATCTCCGCTACGGCCAAGTAGCCTCCGTGAGCCTAAGCTAGTTGTGCCATCGTCCACGCTGGCTAACGTTTGGGTGCTGCTTCGCCCTGCCTGCTCAGAATCATCACTGGTCGACCCCGCCCTCTCCCGCATGTTGCCACGTTGGCAAAAGTCCCGCTTGTTCTAATGGCCCGCTGGCTAACGCCTGCCTCCGCTAGCACCGTGCTGTGGAACGCCGAGCTGCATTAGAGGTTCGCTACCAAACTCCGGTAATGTGATTTTTGCTGATATTTGGCCAATTTTATGGATTTTGCCCTGCATTTACCAAACACGGGGATAAATGTTGTAGTGAGATTGTGCCTTTAGAAAACCTTCCTAAGGCCCCGTGTCCATTGTTTTTTTGTTTTTTTGTTGTCTGAGCACCAGTGTCTTTTATCAATTGCTCCAAATGAGAACGCCGTGTATGTGGCCGCACTCAGTTTTTTTTTTGTCTTCAGAGCGATTCGCCTTTTTTGTGTGTCTGCTCCTAGTGCTTTAAGTTGAAAATCTCTGAATTTTTCAGAAAGGCACTGTGTCGCCCCAACAGCGCCTTTTCAGGCAACCAATCGGATGGAGCAAAACTTGTCACAATCACAGAAAGTGAAGCTTGTGATTTTTGCCATCTCTGTCTACAGTCAGCTGATTTGTCACGCAAAATCTATCACAAATAGAAACAAAAAATCTGTGATACCAGATTGGACAGACGCTATGTTGCCGATCTATAGTACACCTTCTAAGCACATAGCACAAGTGCATTTGGGGCATGTCAAATATTTACTTGACATTTATATGCTGTGTAATCTGAGTGCACAGTAATGGGGAGGGTGTAAAGTGGTATTTAATCACTCAACCCTCATCAGTACACCTGGAGTCCAAGCAGACCCCTGGTGTATAATTTTTGATATATTTTCTGAAGCGTTACACTTATTCAGCTGAAATTTTATGTAATTGTCACCTTTACACTTGTCTTTAATTTCACTTATTTCGATCCAGTTTGATTAAATACAGAATATTTTTAATTATGGGGTCCGCTTGGACCCCAGTTTGATATAATGGTGTCTGTTCGGACTCCATAGCAAAATTTTGAACTTTGTGTCAATTTTTCATAACTACTGAAGTGCCAGAGCAGTTTTAATTCAGGATATTTGCCTCAGAGCATCTGCAGGGAGTAGGAGTAGGTATTGAATATTTTTGTACTGAAGATTTGTGTTCGAAAAAGAGAAAAACATTCTCAAAAGTCTTTCAAAATGAAATGTAGTTTATCAGCCAGATACTCAAAAGTCTCTTTTCAATATAGTTGCAAAGTGACCCTATCTAGTTATGTTCCAGACATCTGAAAGACTGGCATAATTAAAAACATGTTAACAGTATTAAAGAAGAAGTTCTGGCGGGGTCCACATGGACCCCAGGTGTACAGATTAGTAAGTTTCACGATGTGTACTGATGACGGCAGTTTCCCTTCTCAGTTTTCAAAAACAGGTTTCACGTTCAGTTGCTTCATAAGCAACAAGCTGAGAAACGTCAGTTTAATACTCCAACAAGTTCAGTTTCTCCAAAGCAGCACGCCGTATTCCTGCTGTGAGTGGAAAAACTTCAAAATCATGACAAATTTAACATAAAAGCCTGAAAAATAAATGACATAGCTGCATTAACCGTGCACACTAGACGACGTGCACAGAGTCGCAGGCACAGAAAGACAGCATTATAAGCATAAATTTAGAAATAAATTTTTTTTCTTTTAAAAAGTAAATGTGTTAGTGTGACTTTAAGCTTGAGTGAGCGCCACGTGACGTTAACAGGACACGATTTATCGAGGCGCAAAGTGTGATTTCTTGCTATGAGTCAGATACCAGCAGCCATACATGCATGCATGTATATGCACATGTAAAAGTGTGCACGCACGCACACACACGCCACACACACACACACACGCACAGCAGGCCATTTACAACATGGTTACAATCTATGTTTAGCCCAGCCAAACAGCGGCAGGTGTTCAATTACATACCTGTGTGTGTGTGTGTGTGTGTGTGTGTGTGTGTGTGTGTGTGTGTGTGTGTGTGTGTGTGTGTGTGTGTGTGTGTGAGAGAAAGAGAGAGGCTCAGTGATCTTTGGCTGGAAATTGATTCATTGTACACCGAGGCGAGATCGGTGGCACCTGTTTGTGTGTGTGTGTGTGTGCAAAGCCGCTAATTGGGCCTAAATTGATTGTCTGGCAGGACTGGGCAACGCTGGCGGTCTTTAGGTCTGCTGGGAAAGAGACAGACAGATGGACTCAGGAAGACAGAGACCGTTTATAGGTATAACGCGACGACTCAGAGGTGAGTCTAAGTCGTAACACAGCTGCTGACTGATGTCACAATTAATGGCGATGGTCCAAAATCCTGTCAAGCGCTGCTTTAAGACGTCACGGTTCAGTGGATTCTCTCATGCAGACGCAGAAATCACCAAAACGAAGCCCCGCATTTATTTAATTGTATTTAATACAAAAACATAGCAAAATCATACACCCTTTTAAAAAGGTCGAACAACAACGGGAAAAAAAAAGACAAGTGAAAATGAAATATTGATTTATGGATTAAAAATACTTTTTAAAAAAACGATAAAATTTCACCAAAACTTGCAGCTAAAATACCAACAATAATCGGATTCAGTCCCAGTGACTTGCTGCTCAGACCGGAGCAGTCTGGTTTCACACCCAAGAAGTCAACCATCGATCACATCCTTGGCTCTGCAAGTACTCTCTGAACACAAGCTCAAATATCAGCAGTGCTTTTTTTTTGCAGCCTATGTTGATTTTCGCAAAGCGTTTGATTTGGTCGACCGGGCTGCTGTCTTGGACATCCTGAGAATTCACAGCATCCCCAACAAGTAGCTGGACATCATAGCCTGCCCACACACAGATACTGTGAGCGCTGTGTGGAGCAGAGGCAGAGACTCTGGCTTTTTTTTCCCCAGTGAATGCTGGCATTCGTCAGGGATGTGTTCTGTGCTCCTACACTGTTCGATGCATGGACCGGGTGTTGGGAAGGGTTGTGTAAGCCTTTGTGGACTCAATGGATGACTAATACCTGCAGTTGAGAAGCTGAGTGAGGAGTCGCAGTATCTGGGTTTGTGATTGTCCTGGATCAAGACTAAGATCCATCAGAAGTGTATCTCTATGCAAAGTGTTGAACTTGTACAGACATTCACTTATCTCGGCAGTGACGCTGTCTCTGGGTCTTTGGCCTTTGAGATCGAAGGACAACCCAGGATGAGATTCAGGAGTCATGAGGTCGCTGGACAGAGGGGTTTGGTGATGCTGATATCTTTGCAGGAGACTGAAGGTCCAAGTCTTTAGGGTCCTGTCTTATTGTATGGTTGTGAGACTTTGCTGCAATCCAGTGATCTAAGGTGACAACTGGATGTATTTGGTATGAGATCTGTTTGGAGAATCCTTGGGCACTGCTGGAATGACTCTGTGTCAAACAAACGGTTACTTAGGGGGACTCAGATGAGGAGTATCACTTACATTGTGAGTGAACAACAGCTATGACATTTTGGCCACGCGGCGCGCTTCTCTGGGTATGATCCAGCACAAAGGTGCCTCAGTGTTGAGGACTCCACCAACTGGAGAAGGCCAAGATGATGCCCACGTTTCACCTGGCTGTGGCGCATAGATGGTTATTGCTTTCGGGTGGTGGGGATGTCTGCCTGGGTGGTTGCCAACCAGGACCCACGATGGTCCCGTCACGTGGTGGATGTGGTGACACGAGGCACCAACACATGATCCCAGACCTGAATACTAACAATAATAATAATAGTAATAATAAATTCAGTCATTTTGTACTTTCAAGAAAGCCAATTCAAAGTGCTTTGCAGGTCAAATTACTCAACAAAACAAAAAAAGTTAAAAGAAGAAATTAGCACAGAAATAAAAGCAATCAATAATTTTAACCAAAGCATAAGAAAAGGGTTTGCCAGAAGGTCCCGGGTTCAAATCCGACATGGTCCTTTCTGTATGGACGTTGCATGTTGTCCCACTATGTGCTCCAGCTTCCTCCCATCTCCAAAGACATGCAGGTTAAGTGAACTGGAAACTGGCCGTAGGTGTGAGTGAGAGTGTGAATGAGTTTGTCTGTATGTGTGTCGGCCCTGCGATAGACAGGCCGATGAATGAATAAATAATTATATGTATTTATTCATTTTCTGAACCTGCTTAGTCCTGTTTAGGGTCAC
>OMMV01013549.1:10762-21804 GCA_900302635.1 Chatrabus melanurus
TGTGTCTTTTTTTTTTTTTTTGACATTTTCTTCAGATAAAGCAGATCAGTATAAAACAGACGACATCATACTGGCTTTATAAGGGTTTGTGACAAAGTGCTGGAGCGCAGTTATCCCCCCCCCCACCACCTTCACCCACCATTGTGGTGAAAAAATCTAAAAATGTCTTCTCTCTGCCCTGAAACGTAACGGTTTCTATTCCCGGCGCAGAAGAATCACTTGGAGTGGTGAAAATGAGTTAATTCATTTTTGGGAACTGTGGCCCGTCTTTGACCCGTGCTGATTCTTTCCATTGGTAAAGACTCTGCCGTCTTTCTGTCCTCACAAAAGCCTGCGGGCATGAAGGAAAGCAGAGGGAATAGTTTCCACGGGGCCTTAATGCGGCTGGCAAACACTCCTCCGAGCCGCCGCTGCCAGAAGTGACTAATCTGCGTTTCCCGAGTCTTTAAAGACAGCGAGTGTTGTCTGAGCGATCGTCCGCACAGAGGACGCCTTGTTTCAGACACAAACGCTGCTGAAAATTCAGACCGCGGAGCGTCTGCCGGGATCAGACTGGATTCAGGGACAAATTCTGTTTTCAGACCTTTGCACGCTGGAATTCTGAAGTTTTGACACGAGGCCGCAGTGAAACAGGAATGTGCATTAATTAATAACTAATCGATAATACGCGTGCGGTCGACACAGCAGTGAGACTGAGCTCCAAAAACCACCAGAATCACGTGTGGAAGAACTCGAGTTCTGTTCGTCCTTTAGCCTGACTGCTCGAGCTTCAGAAAATGTTTTTAGTCCCGTTTTCGGTCACAGGTGAGAATTCTTCATATAAAATAAATAAAAAATAAAAAAAATCAGTCTCCATGTCCTTGTGGGTAAATTCAGTCTTACAACAGAGTCCAGAGCAGCAGCAGTGAAACCAGCAGGAGCAGCGAGCTGGTTTTTCCCGGGCTGGAAGACAGCGTGATCCGTCCTTCAACGGAAGGATAAACCTTCTTTCTGTCCTTGATGTAATTGGACATAACTGAAATATCCAGATTCCCTGGAAAGACAAAAAAAGACAATTTAACACAATTTGGTACAGAAAGTGCTAAAAATTCTTCTATCCTTTTTTTTTTTTTTTTAAAGCAGGAGATTCTCTTGGATGACAAACCAGGTTTTTTTTAAATTTTATTTTAAATTTACAACAAAGCTAATATATGAATTCACAAGATTTCTAAAAATTTAACTCTTTATAATTAAGTCCTTCTCGGCACAGGTGAAAGATACATCTTACGGATGCGCATCAGTGATGTAACTGTGACTTTGCTGGGAACATGATGTCGTTGAAGGGCGAGCTCAACAAGCTTCTGAGTCCCAAAGTCACAACAACTGTTTAAATTTAAACCGGACCTATAAACCTGGTTTCTGTCATTTGTCTGCTGACGGAGGCGATGATTGGAACACACACCTCCATCCAAACGTCCATAACGTCCTGGGCTCACGCCAAAAATACCTTTTTAGAATTCCTTTGTTCGGCGTCGCCGTCACTACGCTTTACTTTGTTGATTTGTCAGGATTTCAGGACAACAACAATAAACGCGGCTGAAAATGTTCTCGGTTGCCGATCCCTTTGGCGAGAAGACTCACCGCTGTCGTGTTTCACGTGCTCGTCCCTTAACATGGAGAAACCGTCTCCACCCTTCACCAAATAGGACGGAAGAACCACCTTATAGACGGTGTCGTCCTCGACGGGCTCGTAGCGAGGAACACGACAGTGCGTGCACAGGATGCTGAGGCTCTTCAAACGCTGCCACGGAGGTTTGGACAAATCAAACTCAACACGGAATCCTGGTGAGGGGGGAAAAAAAAAAATTAAAGCGGTCATGTTATTCACCTTTTACGCCACTAGGTGGCTCACAAACACCCCACAGAAAATATTTCGACGTCTTTAAAAGAAACATCTTGTTTCTGGTTTGATGCATTAAATGGGAGAAAGCTGCTGACCACGCCCCCTCTCAAAAGGAAGGAGGGGCATCTCTCCTTTTGGTGTGGAGCCTCTTCAAAGCTAAATTTGCCTTCCACAAGGGGCGTGGCTACAGGCACATGCAGAACTGAAGATTTAGCAAGTTAAATTTTTTTTTTTTTACAGAATCTTTGTTCAAAATCTTAAATCAGCGTCTGCACTGAATTAATTTGAGACCGAAGCGTCGTCATGATTTAACACGATGAACCGTGTGAACAGACAGAACTGGAATCCAGATACCGGACACTTGGAGGAATTCTCCGGTGCCTTGGCCGTATCGCCACACGCCGTGCTCAAAAGCCTTCTTCAGCGTGGATCCTTTAACGTGCAGCAGGTCGGCGGTTTCTCCAAAGGGCATGATGCCGATCAGGTCCTCCATGGTGATGGAACCTGCAGGAAATGTTTTATAAAGTTCACAAAGAGCTTCACGGCAAACTGAGTTTGGAATCGGAACATGAAAACCTGAAGAAGAAATCTAAATGTTTGGAAAACACGGCTGGCAGCAGAAAGATACTTCAGTCAGCGTTTCCGTCAATGACGGCCTTTTAAAAAAAGAAATCAGCGATGCACCGTTCCTGCTCTGCTCGTCAATCGGCGAGCGGACGCCGCCTCCGTTAAAGATGCAGGCGCTGACGTGGTTCCACTGAAGTCCGTCAGAGGATCTGATGTTACTGTCAACCTGAATATCGACAGGGAAAAAAAAAAAAAATTCTTACATGCGTTTGTTTACATTATAACAATTTGAGCGATCAACATCTTAATCGGTCCGAGAGTCAAATATTCACCATGGCGTCGCAGATCATGTTTGCCAGGTTGCATTCCCGAAAGCGGCACTCTTCAAAAGTCCCGTTCAGGTAAACCAGAGTCTTTCCCACCACTTGAGACGAGTAGTTGGCCAGATTCTTTTTCCATTTCTCCACATCAGCGAGAACCTCCGGGTCTGAAGGCGACATCGTTATCGTTTCGGGCGGAGATAAACATTCGCTGAAAAGGTGTTTGTCAAGGACGGAACCGAGTCTCACCCTGTGGGACGGAGCTGTCCAGCAGGATGGGATTTCCTATGGAGTTCAGCACATTTCCAGCTTCGTCAAAGGTCACCTTGAGATTTCCCAGATACTTCCCGAAGGCGTAGGCCTGCACCACAGGAACCTGCCGCCCGTCGTCTGACGTGACCATGAACGGATAAGGACCCGCTGGGACCTCGGAGGAAGGAGGCATCCCTGAAGTCAACACGGTGCAAAGACATGTCAGTGAGTCGCTGTGAGTCTGCAGGATTACTGCAGGATTCCTCACAGCCTGAAATTAGGGTTTGGAAATAAAGACCTGAAGCTCTGCAGCGACTGTGTCGTTTCTAAAATACCACAAAATTACAACCCAACTGCAGACGGGTCCACAGGCAGGCTTTAGGTTCCTGATTCTGTCCCACCGACAATCCAAAACCTTCAAATGGGCAAGAATTCTGCACATTTCAGGAGCTGGAAAAAATGGACATCCTGCATTTATGTTTGCTTTCTTTTTTATCGAAACCATTTTAACAGGATTTAAACGACTGTGATTAAAAAATGTTAAATCATTCTGCTGAAGATTTTCAGTCTCTGAGGTCAACAGAAGGACAATTTTTATATTTGATTTCTGGAATTCGCCAAAATATTTTTATTTCGTTTCAAAAAAATAAATACATAAATAAAATAAAATCACACCATGGCTCAGTTTGCACTCATTTTAAATGTTTTAAAGCAATCATTAAAATGTCTTAAACTGGTTATAACTTGTTTACATCCAGCACTGGATGGTTTAAACGGGTTTTAAGGCCGATATTTGCCGCTCTTAAAGGGGTTTTAAGGCCGATATTTGCCGCTCTTAAAGGGGTTTTAAGGCCGATATTTGCCGCTCTTAAAGGGGTTTTAAGTCCGATATTTGCCGCTCTTAAAGGGGTTTTAAGTCCGATATTTGCCGCTCTTAAAGGGGTTTTAAGTCCGATATTTGCCGTTCTTAAACTGGTTTTAAGTCCGATATTTGCCGTTCTTAAACTGGTTTTAAGTCTGACATTTGCTGTTCTTAAACTGGTTTTAAGTCCGATATTTGCCATTCTTAAACTGGTTTTAAGTCTGACATTTGCTGTTCTTAAACATATACGCTGGATTAAACTGGACAGAAACTGAATGTAAATAGTTTGAGATAAGCTCAACCAACGATAAACCAAATTAATTTTTGACTTTTTCACAAGTAGTTTGATCAAAACAAGTCATTTGAAGATGGGTTTCTGAGAAAGTGGATTTAAAATAAAAAGCAGACGACACAAACTTACTAATTATTATTGACTAACTATTGATTTCAGCACCAATAAACACTAAGGATCGGAACAGTCTCTGCTGCAGGACCAAAGTCAACTTCATTTACCCCAAAAAAACTATTTCACACAAATGACAATGTGAAATGATAAAGAGGAAAATTATTTGATCAGTTGTGAAAAGTTTCAAACTTTGCACGGGTGTAACTGATATATGATGTAATCTGAATTTGCCAACATCTGTGGAAATACAACTCGTGACCTTTCAGTCGAGTCACATTAAGGGGAACTAAAACCAGTTTTTGACTTTGCTCTCAGTTCTTACACACTTTACGTGATGTTTATGTCCCAGACGTTCTTCTGGCGCTCGGGTCCAGAGAACAAACAAACCTATTCCGCCTGACTCGTCTCTCA
The DNA here is from genome assembly GCA_900302635.1 of Chatrabus melanurus. Taxonomy (NCBI): domain Eukaryota; kingdom Metazoa; phylum Chordata; class Actinopteri; order Batrachoidiformes; family Batrachoididae; genus Chatrabus; species Chatrabus melanurus. The sequence continues at coordinate 15,463 of OMMV01013549.1, forward strand.
CTCGCTGCCGTTTCTAACACTCTGCACAGTTACTTATGGAAACCAAACCAGCGAAGACGACGTTTCCCGCTGAGCCGAGTGCTCGCGAAATAAGAAGCAGAAATAATTCAGGTTTCCTTCTTTCTGACAGCAAAGACAGCTGCTCCAGAAGAAGAAGAAAAAAACCATTCTGAGACACAAAAGGATGTCGGCCAAATAAAAACCACACAACAGTGACCATGTCTGCAGCCACACTGATGACCCTTAGAGGCCGTAATAACAGACTTAACGAGCACGTGTCCACGAATGCATGCTGACACCAGAGGGACGGTGGAACCTCTGTGAGGCTCCACAGTTAACAGTGTCAAAAAGGAAGCCCCTGACCTCAGTTTCCTGTTCGGTTGTTTAGTAAACAAGGCATCCAGACGATCGCAGCGTCTGCCACGGCCAGCTCGTTTTTTTGGACTTTGCTTGACGTAATCATGTCAGATACATTAATTATCCCCAGGACAGCAGATGTCTCTGCAGAAAACCTCCTTTCAACGTCTCATGTCGTTCCTGAGATATGATCGCTAACGTATTGTAGACCATGAGCCTCACATGTCCAGTGTTGGGAGAGAACGGTCCACTGAGTTTATCCACCAAGTTTGACTGAAACTCCCCTTTGTGTTTTGAAGATATCACAGCAGACAGACAGACACAGACAGACAGACAGGGCCATTGACACAGCCTCTCTCTGCTTTGCGGTGAGGCTAATTATTTGTCATCCAATGGTTGCAAAGTGCAAGGCGGGCTGACAGAGAGCGACTGTGGAGATGATGGACGCGTACATCAGTGTGTCGTCTGCATACAGTGAGAGATTCTTTGAAAGTTCAGCGCAGTTTGAACCAAAGCGTCCAGAAAAACTAAATGCTCCTTGAATGAATGAAGATCGTCACATTAACGCTCCTACCTGTGTAGAGGAAGGTGTTGGTGTGTCCGCCAATCACGACGTCGATGCCGCGAACTTTCCTGGCAATCTTCTGGTCAACAGTGAACCCAGAATGACCCAGAGCAATGATCTTGTTGACTCCGAGCGTCTGCAGCTTATCCACATGTGGCTGCAGCGCCTCCACCTCGTCCTGGAACTGCACGTGTGGTCCTGCAGAGAACTCGAGGGTTAGGCTGGAACCGGATATACATTCAGTGAAGGTCCAGTATTGATCAGGTACCTATTCGGTTTTAATAAATTACTAAATTCATTATTTTGCCTCGTGAGTAAACACTTTGGAGTCCAGGGTTCCCATGAATTCTGCTTACCGGGCTTGGCTAGAGTTGAGGTTTCCTTCGACGTGTATCCCACCACGCCCACCTTCTCACCGCCAATGGTGAATATCTTGAACGGTAAATAAGTTGTGCCAAAAGTCGAGGCCAGACTTTCGTCCGTTTTAATGTTGGCGCTGAGGATATGACACTTGATGTCCTGGAGGAACGGTTTCATGAGTCCTTCCACGCCGTTGTCAAACTCGTGATTCCCAAAAGCCTGAAACGCAAAGAAAATTCCAATGCAGAATTTGGTGCACGATAATTACGAATGAAACAAACATCTGGCAGTTTATTAAAACTAAGAACTGAATCTGCTGACAAAGTTAGTTACAAACATTTTAACTTTGCATTTGGCGATTTGTTCGATTTTTAAAAATACTGTCAATTTGCCATGTTTACAATTTTTGGAGCACGAGTCTAAACTGAATACTGTATTTTTCCAGTTTTTGAACCTAAAACAACATTTATAATACGACGGCGCTCCTAGGTTTACCCTAAAGATTCCCGTGAATCTGAACGGATTCTTTTGCACGTTGTGGATTTTGATCCTTAATGTGTAAAACACGCAGGGAGGCGTCTCGTGGACTTTGTACGAGCACAGCGTGTTCCCGGGACGGTACATTAGAGCTAAACCCAACACAAGACGTCAGTCTGTCAGTTTATCTGAGACAACGACGTCTCCAGAGGACTTTAAGAACTCTTCCAGAATGACGACGAGTGCAACCGCAGAGCCGCTATGACGCATGGAGAATAAAGAAAGGCAACAATTTAACCGTTTCAAACTCGGCCTGCTGGGAAACACGGCGCATGCGCAGCTGTGGGTGGACAGGTCTGACAGCTTTTCATGCAAACACCTTCATATGTTACTAACGCAGCTGCAGACTGTTTCACAAACAGGACGGCTCGTAACGCAACGTGCACGAGAGACAGCCGTGACTCTAGATGGCAGCGGCGTGCCGCGCTCACGCCTCACATTAAGACTTGGCGGGAAGCCGATCCGGCTGGTCAGAAACGCTTCACATAAAACATTGTTACTGGAACGTTTATGCCTTTTGCCGTTCCAGGCTGACAGGATGCCGGCGAGTCTCAGCTTGACTTTGGTGGTTGGATCACAGTCTGTGCTTCTGACTCACATCACTATAAAAGGCAAACCTTCATCTCAACAGTGCGCCGGCCGTTTTCTTCTTTTACCGCTTTAGCTTGCCAAAAGGTCAGTGAGTTAAAAAAAAAAAAAAAATCCTAGAACTCATCAGGCCGAGCGCCAAAACTTCGCCACTTTTACACCGACTGCTTTAGGAACATTCAGAATATTTTATGGAATGTGAATAAAAGGCAGGTTTCAGTGTTCCAGGACTAAATTCAAAGCTCTTCGGGATCCCAGAAGAATTCTGTCCTCCAAAGTACTTTTCAGTTCCTCACACAACTATTAGAGCTTTGTTTACATGTGCCGTAAGGTCCTGGAAAATAAAAAGACGAGCTCGATTCAGGACCGTTTTGGAGGACAACTGAAGAGTCAACAAGCAACGGTTGTGAGACTTGGGGACACTAACCAGCGACCTCACGCGTCTTTGGTACCAGGTCTCTTCAGAGGATCCTTGGGTTCCGCTGGAAGGACTTTGTGTCAAACGAGGGGTTACTTAGTGAGACTCAGATGAAGAGGGAACGTCAGCTTTGATATTTTGGCCACATGGTGCGTTTCTCTGTCCACGATCCATTACTCAGGTAAACTCAGTGCTGAGGACCGCAGCGGCTGGAGACCCAGGACCTGGAGACCCAGGATCTGCACCTGCCTGTGGCAGACAGATGCTTAATTTCGCGATGTGGGGATGGACTGGTTGCCATCCAGGACCCGAGGCGCACATCCTCCCAGACCTGAACTAACTAAAGATCGTGAGATTTTTTTACTTTTTGAGGGAATTTAAAGACTTGACATCAAACTTAGAATTTTATAGTCAAATCTCTCAAACCACTCATTTGTAGACTTTTTAACTGAATCTTGACCTGATGTCCGTCAAACCAAAATTATTCACATTTTGCAGGTCTGCGGCCAAAATGACAGCAAGTCTTTGGTGGAATTCCTTCGTAGTTAGTGTGACGTCAGCATTTATTTCTGCCCTTACGTGCATTCTAACATTACTATTGTGAAAGTTGCGACAGCTGTTTAATTTTGGTAAAATTTCAGTGTAATTTTGAAGTGGACATTTGTCGCCCCCTGCTGGTGTTGAGATCCCGTTCGGGTGATTCATTCTTACCATGGCATCATAGTGCAGTTTGTTCATAAAATGCGCAGCCGCTGCGCCCTTGTAGTAGTTGAACCAGACGGTCCCCTGGAACTGGTCCCCGGCGTCCAGCAGCAGCACGTTGCGCTCGGTGGCGCGCAGATTCTTAACGGCTGTGGCTCTGCGGGCGGCGCCCCCAAAACAGGCGGAGCCGCCGCTGCATTTACCGGAGCGCTTGCTGGTCTCCTCCACCCGGGCGTGCACATCGTTGGTGTGCAGGAGAACCAGGTCCCAGGCCGCCGCGGGGAGGAAGGCGGAGAAGAAGCGCAGGAGGAGGAGGAAGAGGAGAAGCGGCGGCATGTCTGCCTTTCGTCAGGAAACTTTTCCTCTGAGCGAGAAAATCAGACCACGAGGAAAAAGTGCAGCAGGAGCGACCAGGAGGGACCAGGAGCGATCAGGAGGGACCAGGAGCGATCAGGAGGGACCAGGAGCAGCGCTGCCAGGTGGGAAATGGAGGATTATCGCACCAGAGACTCAAAATGACCAAAAGAACAAGCCTGCTGATGCTCAGTGATTTTACGTCTGATCCTGAAGCCCCGAGCGGAGGGGGCGTGTCCAAATCAATCACGTGACTGTCTCGTAGATTCGCTGAGAAAGCTGTTAAATAGTTCATATTTGTGAATAAAGGACCCTCCTGGTGGAGGGAGCAGGAGGACTTTTTGCGCTTCTAAAAGTGCTCAAACCGCAAAGAGGGTTTTTATTTGGAACAGCCTCAGATCTGGAGCCTGGAGGAGGAGTTCTGCTTCCAAAACCCTGTGACAAAAACACACACTCAGTCCAGCTCCAAGGCAAAGTTTATCATGTTTTATGCTCCTCTTTGGTCTGTGGAAGGAAACTAAGTAGAAGAGCACTCAGAGCGCATACATCCACCGAGGATTGGAATTAGAAACATTAGGCTACATTTCTTCCATCACACCGCCAGCACAGATCTGGAACAAAGTTCACACGCTTTAGTTTCCACATCTGGATCCTGATCAACATCCAAATTTAATGATTTCCTTCCTTCGATAAGATTCGTCGTTACGCCGTCAGCTGAGAACATTTTGAGGAAGAATCGGTTTCATTTCAGCCAAACACACCAGGCTGTTTCAGCGGTCGTGTTAACCGCTATCTGCACGAGGGAAGCATCACAGATGCACATCTCGTGCCACGGCTGCCGCGCCCAGGTCAGAAAGTCAGGCCTATTTTTTTTTTCCATGTGTGAGATGAGCGGCACGCAGCAAAAACAGAGAAACGATCTGTAAGCCGTTGTATTTACATCATACAGGCAACATAAAATAATTAAGACCCTTCACTGGAGTTTCTATAACTGTGGAAAAGGTCACAGACATGAAAAATATCATTTCTTAAACCATTTCAGCGACTGAAAAAAGTCACATGACTGCTATTTGGTTACAAGTAGTCACTTTTTCAAACACTCTAAACTCACACAGAGCTCTATGACCTTCAGGATGCGGATTCATCTGAAAAAGGAAAAGCTGTTGGTTCAGATGGTTACACTATATGTTTATTTATAAACACATTCAACTAGTGTTGGGGCGACGTGACGAAAATCACCGACATCGGCGCCACAGTCAGTCGGCAACGAGAATCGATTCCAGTTTTTGATGATCTCAAGAATAAAAATAGACCCTGTCGCATGTCGTCACTTACAAGCCAACATAGGAGGCGCAATATTGTTTTTTGCCGAGATTTTCAGACAGCCGTACTTCCGCCTGGTTGCGTTGTAACCCGCGCCGTGTTCAGAAAGTGAGTCTTAAAAATACATCTAATAAGCATAAATCTGATTGGACAAACTAAGTAATAAACAGTAAATGCACACCCTGCAACACAACCGCATTCCACTGATTTAGTAGATACATGTAGAAATAAAACCTAATTTCCAGGCGCTGCGAAGCGAAACAGTTCACTGCATGAAAGAGACCGAACATTCGATTTTCTCCCAAAAACTCCAGATGTTGATGACCCAGTCTCAGCCAACCACAAGGAGAGCGCACACACACACACACACACACACCAATCTTCCAATGCCATGGTTGCAATCGTGTATGCAGATCCCACACTGGACTCCGCAGCCACTCCAGACAGCGTAACTCCAACACGGCGCTATTCCACAGTCTGGCAAGACTGAAGGACGCCATAAAGTCACTTCCAAAAAACAGTTACTTCACAGAAGATGGAGTGTGGGGGAAAGCCATAATCAAAGACACTTTTTTGTATCGAGTTTCAGGTCAAAAACAGGTCCTGATTTTATTATTTACTCATTTTTATTTTTAATTTGTCGTCTGTTTTCGAGCATCACTCTTCTGATTATTTTAGGTCAATTTTTTTCTTCTCTTCAATAACCTGAGTGTATTTAACTGTCCATGGTTTATTACACATATAAAGTTCAGTAATTTCAGCTGGAATTTTGTCTTCTTCAGGTGTTATTTCAGTCACATGCACCATCCTCTCCTGTGTCTCCTTGTTGTCGTACCGAAAACCGGAGTGACAACGAACAAAAGTGAAAATGGTTTTCTTTTGCCCTTAAACCAGAAAATTGTGAAACATCGCATTACTTTAATTGAAAATATAACTAGACTTTAGTTAACAAACATCTCTTTGGTTTCAGGGCAAAAAACCCCAAAAACAGTCACCCTGTTTTACAGAAGAAATTTTTTTATTTTTAATCTTTGGCTCCAATCTGACATCTAATTTTAAACATGTATTAAGTTCTGTACAATTACTGAACCATCAAACTCACTCAGCCTTTTACAACACAGAAATAATTATCTTTGGC
>OMMV01013560.1:2047-12158 GCA_900302635.1 Chatrabus melanurus
AGAACTGTTATCACTGCTGTCAGTTCCCTTGGTGAGAACAAAGTCGTCCTCTGCTCACGGCATCACAAAAGACACGAGAGAAATAAAAGGAAAGAGCCTCAGACAAAAAAGAGGAAAAAATAAAAAGAAGGGAGGAGGGCATTAAACCGGGGGGCAGGAACACATCTTTTCATGTCAACCATGATGCATTGTCATCTGTGGGTTATAACAACCATTGATTTCCCTCTCTTTCATCCATTTATCTATACAGCACAGAGCTTACAGTTGGTAGGGAGATATGAGCGCTATCTCTACGCACATCAAGAGCCTTTCCTCATATTATAAATATATCTTCTGCTAAATAAGCTATTCCCTAGAATAGCAACCTCAAATAAGTTACTGTGTATCATTATGAGTTGAGAAGAGTAGGTTTGAAAGACACTGAGATAGTGAAAAGAGAAAATGCAACCATTTATAACTATAAGTAGCATTGAAACAAGAGTCTACTGTGTAATGGAATATACAGCAGCAGAGTATAGGACTGTTACATTTGTCACTCAACAGCAATGTCAAATCCACGTAGCAGAAATCAGTCTTTCCTATTTAGCGAACCAATCAGAATTGAACCAGAGGCACAGAGGGTACTTTGGAAACCAAGAACAAAATAGCCACTGCACAGGGTCGTTATCCTTAGAACTGGCACCTGGCAGTTGTGGCTTCGGGCCTGTATCACTATGTCATCACGTGTAGGCATAGTCTATGTCGGGGATGCCACCCTCTCTGTAGCCACGGTTGGTACCATAGCTGACGTGATGGTGGCTTGTTTGGCTGAGGATGGTGCCATTGTGGCTACCAGCTCCTTGGCTGCTCCGATAAGTCCCGTTAGCTTGGGAAGATGAGGACGAAGATGGAAAAATGGTGTGGATGTAGGTGACGTCCTCCAACTTTGGCTGCAGGGGTTGATGTGCCATAGCTGTCATCTGAAACCCCGCAGGAGGGGAACGGATCTCTAAGATAGAGGTGTCTTTCTTGGTGCCTGACTCTACATAGTCATCATAATGTTTTCCACCCCTACCCCTGCTGTATGAATTGGAGTCTCCAGACATATAACCTGTTCTCTGTCCATACCAGCAGAAGATGCCAAAGATTAATAGTAGGCTTACCAAGGCCGTGGCACCCCCTATGATCCCAGCCAATGGCAGGGCTGTTATCTCGGAGTCCTGTCCTTCCTTATCTGACCCATCACCTCCTGTGCTGACCAAAGCCTCTCCAGTCTCTATCTGAGCACAGGCTGGGCCAGTGACTTTACTGTCTGTGTGCATGCTGCCAGCTCGAGATGCGCCCATGCTAGCACTCCCAAAAGAAGGCTCTTGTCGTAGTGGCAGCAAGCAGATAAGATAATGGGAGCGTGGAGTGAGTTGGGTAAGGAGGTACTGCTGTCGTTCTCCAGGAACCAGAGTCTCTGTGATGGAACCAAGGGACTCACTGCTACCCAACCTCAGCCATGACAGACGAAAAGAAGGTGCTGGCTGTGGGCATAACCAGCTGACTAGCACACTGTCTGAAGAGAGAGGTTTCACGGTAAGCTCTAGGGTCTCTCCGGACACCTGTCCCCCTTCACCTGGAGGCAGTGGCATAACCAGACCCGGCCGTTTGGCTCGCAGGGTGAAAAGGGATCCTTGTGTGGGGACCAAAAGGGAGGTTGTTGTCATGCTGCCATGGGGGACTAGATCCATGGTGTGGCCCCCTCCACCACCATTTTCTCCTCCTCCATCTTTTTCTGTTGGGTTCATCCCCACTCCAGCAATAGGACCAGTTGCAGGTCCTTCACACTGCTCCATCAGTGCGGTTAAATCTCTGAGAGTCTGGCCCCTTACAACTTCCGGACCTTGACATGTCAGTCCCCTCACTGTCACTGCTGCACCCCGGCCATGTAGCCAAGCATGAAGCCAGCGAAGATTGCAGCCACAGTACCAGGGGTTGCCTCGCAGCAACAGCATCTCCAGGCTTTCTGTGTCCTTCAAAAGCCCTCGAGGGAGACTGGTCAGATTGTTCCCTGACAGGTCCAGCCTTTGTAGACGTCGCATCCCATCCAGTGCCCCCCGTGGAATGTGGGTCATTCCATTGTCCTGCAAATACAGTCGCACAAGATGAGCTGAAGGTAAATTAACTGGCGGGGATTGTAGCGCATTCCTGACCAGTGAAACCTCAGTCAAGTTGGAGAGACGGGAAAAAGTGTCATCAGCAATGCGTGTGTTGGCCAGCAAGTTCCCATCCAGGACCAAGCGACGTAGGGAGGCGAGCCCACGGAAAGCATGGGTGGGGATGGTGCTGATTCTATTGTCATCCAGTCGCAACTCTTCCAAGGATGCTGGCAAGCCCGCAGGGATGCTTGACAGGTGGTTCCGAGATAGAAACAGCAGTCGTAGCCGTGGCGTCCCAGAGAAAGCTCTCTCCTGGATGCTAACTGTGGATATGGAGTTATCATCCAAATGTAAACGTTCTAGCAGTGGTAATTTAGCCAGAGCTGAGCGCGGTAACGTTCGTATATTATTATCCTGCAAATGGAGCTCTCGTAATGATGGTGGGAGGTGTATAGGAAATTCATCCAACTGGTTGGCATACAGGTATATAACCCGTATGGAGCTGCTACGTTCCAGTGATGGCGGCAGCCCTGCGTTGCTCAATCGGTTGCTTTGCAAATATAGCATGGCAGCTGTTAATGGTAATGGAGGAATTATACTCAAACCACGGTCGTTGCAGTAGACAAAACCCACATCGCAGCGGCACACTGAAGGACACGCAATGCTTTCATCTCCATCGCCCGTCTCCATGGCAATTGCTGCTGCAGCTAGTTCCAGCACCTCAGCTAATAAGGTGAGACACAACAGAAGCAGGAAGAGCCAGTCGCGGAGTTCTGCGAGACTTTCGGCTGCCATTTTGGATTACAGCTCCTGAGTAAAAGAGAAGATATGAAACTGGTTAAAATTTGTATAAAGACTATAGGCTTCTGACAGTAAAAATGACATATGTGACTCTTACAGTCAAACAAAAAAAGAAGAATCAATTGTCAAAACTGCAGTTCGAAGACGTGCAGTTCAGGGAAAACGATACTATGACCCATTTTATCCAAGACTGATTGACTGTACTACGTTTTGCACCTGCTGTTAAAAGTCAGCTATTTGGGGATTGTGTACTAAGGTCAAGGTAATTGTCCAGCATGATATGGTAAAGCATCCAAGCAGAAGAGAAATGGACATTTAGAGAAAGGGAAAGCAATGAGGGGTGCAGTGAGTGGTCAATGGAGATTACAAGTATCAGTGAAAGCAAGAACCGGCAGAAATGGAGAAAATTGGACAGTGACAGTTCCAGGGAGAGAAAATAAGGAAGGACGAAATTTTTCCGGGGGATGATAAACTAGTATGGGTTGAGTGACATGAAAATAAATCAGAGCAGTGATTGGGGCGAAAGAGATCAGACTAATTGCCTGTCATGGTCTTGATGGCTTTGAAGACAACAGAAATGTTGAACTTCTAACTGCACCCTATCCAGCCTGCAAATAAACAGAAAATGCAAGAATTCACAGATTCCTCATTGTGTAGTCAAAAAAATGTTTTATGGGATCACCAAAATATACAGAGGTACACACAGATAATATAATAAAAAGTACAGGTACTGAACAGTGTGTTTGCATACAGAACACAGTCTTTGTACAGGATGACATGTATAATGCATGTTTCCCCTTGGTTGTTATTGTTTGTGAAATGTCTATAAATTATTCAGGAAAGTCGTCCTGAAATCCCAAGAAATGCTTTAGCAAGTTGTTTTACAGAGAACCATTTTTCTGCAACTTTAATATGTTTATCGGTCGATGTCTTATGACACCCACATCGATAACATGAATTTACAATTCAGATAAAATGATCTGAATGCATTCGCATGTACAGTGGACTATTTATAGGATATGATTAATATACAGTGGTGAAAGTTGTGGAGATTTCATAGTGGCATATTCTTGTTTCAGCGCTTTGATTTGGGTAGCCTGGGGTAGGAAAATGTGCAATGACGTGAAATGCCAGACATTTGACAGCACATTTGATAACCAAATCCTCTCAAGACAAGTATTGTTTTTTTTCTCCCCTTCGGTGTGTGCATGTGTATGTGTTGGTGTCTGTAAGTGAACTCAGTGCTAGATGCAAAATTGCCCATTGGCTGCAGTCAAAATCAATGCAAAGCAAAAAAGAGATGGCAACAGTAGGAGAAAAAAAAAAAACGCGGAGGTGCAGGGAATATGGGAGGGAGAATTGGAGGAGAATAGACAGGTGGAGAGTTGGACAGTCAAAGGAGGAGAGAGGCAACGAGTTCTTGACAGTAAAAATTCAAGCTAGTATCTGATTTTGTTGCTAAAAGACGACTGGTTCCACAGAGCGGATGTCTCAGTGAGATGGGTGTATAAATAAGTGTATGTGTGTACTTGAAACATCCTTGTGTGTTCATTTTTGAGTATTTGTGAAAGAACTGGGTGACCAACAACCATCTTGGCAGTGCTTGATATTTAAAGGTGAAAAAGAGACAGTTTGTGTGCAATGCAGGTGAGCACGGACATGGGCATTTTCTTTAAAAAAAAATTTTTTTTTATTAACGATAGTAAGGTTAGTAAGGAAGTGAAACGCATGCACTCGCACACTAGCGTGCCAAGGTAGGAGCTGAGACCATATTGGGAATGCGCTGTGAATACCAACTAGCATGTGTTCCTGCACCTCACCTACCTTCATTTCCGCTTCATACATAACTCTATGGTGTTTGCGAACACGGCCGGTTTTTCTATCAACACTTTCTGCCTTTTCGCTTTCCTCCGTTAACTCTTGCTTTCCCCTACTCTCTTTTTTTCCCCCCTTCTTAAAACATCATATCCACCTCTCCTGTCCACCTGCAGTACCAGCTCTTCCTCCCTCTCAGAATCTTTCATTATATCTACTCTCAGGTTTGTTTACAGAAGTGTCTGTGCTGTCATGCTCCACTTCTCCCCGTCTCTCTCTTTTTAATCCGCTTTTATGTTTCCTCTCCAGTTGCCCATTGATTCCTATACACAGAGATAGACTCAAATGGCTTCTGTTCAGTTCTTCTAAACAACCCTCTTCTCTCCTCTGCTACATGGTGACTTGCATTCAATTTTTCATTTCGATTGGGACCCCCGCCTCTCTCTTTTCCCTCCTGTGTTCCTCCCTGCCTCCACTTTCTCGCCTCCACTTCTGCCTTCCTCTCCTTTTGTGATGTTCTTTTTCTCCCCAAACATTTAAATCATGTTCGGAAATAAAACCCTCTGTTGGAGTACAGAGCCAGTGTCGGGGTTTTTTTTTTCTATTGTAGCTGAAAGCAAGATGGAAGTGTTGCAGTATTGTGGTGAATGTGTGTGCACGTGTGCGAACGCGTACGAAAGGTCTGATTGACCCAGAGTGTGATTGCAGAAGCCTTACTAACCTGCTTGGTCTCTGCGCCTTTTAAATCCGCTGCAGCTTTGTTTTTCTTATGTCACAGGTTTGTGCCGATGAGTGTTTGTGTGTCTGTATGTGTGATTGAGGATGTAGCTGTAGATCTTTGTGTGTTCGAGCAGTTTTCCAGTTTTTTTTAATCCTCGTTCAGAAGTGTAGCCGCGTTCCTTTGGGCCGTTGAATCTTCCCCTGCTTGGGTGACTGATGATCGGGATGATGATAGCCTGTACTCAGGGGCTCCACAAGTAGCCACACCAACATGGCTCAAAGCCGCCTCGGCCCCCACATTTGTATGTAACGTGTGTTTCCTACTGCCAAACGCTCTTTTGGTTAGGGGCTTTTAGGCCTGCCAACTTAAGTCATCTTCAGCAAGATTCCACAGGCCTAAATCTGGAACCAGCGCTCCACACCCAGATGCTATAGTTGGGCAAAGCGTCAGAAGGTGGGCCTCAAGGGTCCTTCTTTGAAGTCAGAAGCAATCCTGGATGTTAATGCAAGCAGCGGGTCATTCAAAAACAGAACTGTGCTGTGCCACTCTCGTTTTTTAATAGCCAGGACGTTGTTGGAATTGGTGAGTAACAAGAAGGGGAAGAGTGAGTTTTCCACAGATAGCTAGCATGTAGTCCACTCTAACCAGCACGGTGATTGCCAATCACTTGGAGAGTCCTTCCAAACATCAGGGAAATGGTCCAACGTCTCACAAGATACAGTTCAGTTTCACTGTAGTTTGGCCAAGAAGGAATTCAGGTTCAGTTTTGGAACACACCACCCTGAAAAGGAGCAGATAAGGTACAAATTAGATTTTGAAGTTCATATACATATGTGTGGCATTAGAAATCAGACTCAGTTGCTCAAACAGGATATTTGACAATTATTTAAGGCTTAATAATTAAATTTAGTATGTCAGAAAGATTAAAGATATGTAATATAAATTTATATTATGTTGTCCAATGGAGGTAATAGGTTTCTTCTTGGAATCAATTCAGACACACAACTTGTTTTAAACAACTATAACTGTTACTAAATACTAATAATAAATAAAGATACTAAACTCGTATGAATAAATCATTCAAGCATTTCTTTGTCTGAATAAAAATCTAAATTTGTGGTTGTCAGCAGATCATAATGAAAAACATCAACTTTTATGAACGACTGTATTTTTAAACATTTCGGATGTAACCCTAACCTCCAACAGCTCTAGAAATCTTAACTTTCCTTTAATGATTGCCTTGTGTTAGTCCATTTATCAACAGTTCCTTCAGTCAAGTTCTAAGTGTTCATAGAATTCAAAACTCTGTTTTGTACATCAGTGAGAAGGTGAAAAAAAGCTGTGTACTCTCCGTCAAGATGGTCAGTGTAATCCTGCCATCAAGTTAATATTATATAACTTCTGTCAATTAATTTTATTATTATTAGTAGTTGTAGTAGCAGTAGTATTGATAGTAGTAGCGGTAGTTTTATTAATCTTGATATTTGGATTCCATTGGCCAATGTGTAGCACCTAACAATGGATTACTGTCCTTCTAGGATGAATGAATGGATAATGAATTAACAACCGTGTATGAAGGAGACTAGTGAGGGAAGCCACCAAGACACCATGACAATTCTGAAGGGGTTTAAAAGAAATTCAGTGGCTGTGATTGGGTAGGCTGTGCACACAACTTTTGTCTGTTGCTTCACTAGTCACAGGTTTACTTTAGAGTGGCAAAGAAAAAAAACCATAAAAAAAATACATATGAAAGCTGGGCTTATCTTCAGTTACTTTATTCTGCATTGTTACTGTTAATGGACATCCCATAGATTACAGCTCACATAAAATGACTTACCAGACAAAAACAACGATGGTACAACGTGCAAAAACCTACAATACCCCACAGAATTGGGAAAAGTATAGAAAGATAAGGAATCTCATCTGTAAAATCATGGAAGATGGACATGATGATTATGTAAGACGGACCCTCAATCAAGAAAACGAGTCCAGTAAACCAACCATGGAAAAGAAATATGTGAAATCTAAGAAAAAGGAAACGACTGGAATTGCATCACTTCAAGAACCAACTGGAGAGCAAGTACCGTAATTAGAAACACAGAGAAAGCTGAAATACTACGGCAGCAACATGACAGCGTCTTTGTGAATGAAGACCTCAAGAACATACTGGAGATGGAACCTAGCAGTATTCCGGACATTGAAGAACTGGAAATCACAGAGAATGGTATATGCCAACTGCTGAGATGCCTGAATACATCAAAAGCTTATGGCCCAGACCAACTATCAACTAGAGTAGTAAAAGAAGCCCACCAGGAAATGACACCATTTCTGACTAAGATATTTCAAAAATCACTCGGCACTGGCGAAGTTCCACATGATTTAGCTGAGCGGATAAGTGTAAAGTCATTCACATAGTGATGCAAGTATGAAATTTGACATGTGTGGCCCTTCTGTGATATTCTTTAAGAAAAAACCTTTAGCCATGTAAAAATCTAATATGGTGGCCATATTTTTCAAAATGGCCACCATAGATGGCACATTTTAGTAGAATATTTATTAAATACCGTATAATTCCAAAAATGTAGGTAATATTTTTGCATTGTTGTCTATATGCATGTAAACTTGCATGTTATATTAAATTAAAAGGATAAATTGGTCGACTGAGTCAAAAAATAGACATGAAAACTACTTGAGAGCCATCGTCAAATACATTTCTTTGGTAACGTTACATATGTACAGACTTAGGAAGACAGTTGTAAAACTGCCGCAAATTATATAGGAATTCCAATGATGCTACAATGATACAGGTTGAAAAAAATCTAATATAACAGAATGAAAGCATAGCTTTCAAATGTTTTAATCAGGGTTAAAAGATATACACGTATACAAAACAGGTAAATGGACATTTACTCAGTTTTATGGTTGAACGATGTTGCTGAATGACCTTAGAATAAAAAATGCCTCTGTAGTCAATAAATTTGTGTCAGTTAGTTGCATGAATAGCTGTAGAAGCAAGAAGTACTACATAATCAATACAATAGACCACTAAATGAAAAAAAACAAATGAGCTTGCATGCCTGAAGTTGGTCTAATCATACAAAAGCACAACAAAATGGTTATATTGGGTCCATGTTGAAAAAATGTTGGCCATATTGAATTTTCAAATGGCTAAGGTTATTTTTGTAAAAGGTATCCCTTGGAGTTTCTTCAGGCCAGATTTGGTGCTTGCATCACAAAGTAACCGACTTGGCCAAAAAATGCATTTAGCTGCCCCACAAATTGGAGACAGGCCACTGTAACTGCTATTTACAAAAAAGGGGACCAAAGCCATGCAGTTAACTACAGGCCAGTATCGCTTCCATCGATATGCTGCAAGATCATGGAACATGCTCTATACATGCATATAATGGAACATCTTGAAACTCACCATATCCTCTCAAACAACCATGCGAAACGCAACTAGTTAACACCATGGAATCTATAGCAAGATCATTAGATAATAAGCAACCGTTTAATCTCCTGATACTAGACCTCTCGAAGGCATTTGACACCGTGGCCCAACAGCAACTGCTTAGAAAAAATGGACTTGTATGGAGTGAGAGGCAACCTGCTTCAGTGGATCTCTAACTGGCTAACCCAGAGATGGCAGAGAGTTTGCGTGGATGGAGAGGCAAGTGAAAATAAGCGAGTAAGGTCTAGGGTGCCCCAGGGAACTGTCCGTGGACTGTTGTATTTCCTACTCTATATCAATGACATTACGAGGCCACATCAGAAACCTCAAAAATGAGACTCTTTGTAGATGACTTGTTATTGTACAGGCCAGGAAATAGTATGTCAGATGGAGAACAACTACAGGAGGACCTTACCGCACCAAAGGGCCTTTCACACCGAACACGAACTTTACATCCAACGCGGCGCGCAGCGCTCTGAAACCCATTATTTTAAATGGCCAGCTCCACGCAGACTGCTGTAATCGAGCAGAGCAGCAAACAACGCCGCTGCGCGCCGCTCAGCTGGACACGCCCACCGCTGTTCGCCGTCCCCTCACCGTGGTCAAAGTTCAATTTGGTTGAACCTTGACCACGGTGAGCTGACAGCGCGCTGTGACGTATTTTGGCGCGGTCAATAGAAACGAGGCATCCAGCCCAACATGGAAGACAAACTGGTGTGTGTCAGAACTCAGGCTGGTTTCACACAGAGCAGTTTGCCAAAGAAAAAGCCTGACAAATATACATTCATCATTTGTTTTAATCTTTTTGTCTGTTTGTCTCATTTACGTTTTCATTTTGAAGTTTAAAAAAAACATTTCTTCCATTAGAAAACGTGGCTGTTCCTCTGTAATTAATACTGACCATAACCTGGTCACTGTTGTTGCTTCAGATCACAATATAATAATAATAATAATAATAATAATAATAATATACCTTCAACATTTCTTTATAAACTAAATGAAATAGCAGGAAAGTAACGTGTTCATGTTTGAGGGCAGATTAATTCATTTATATATTTATGCATTTCAACCAGGAGAGACGCAGAAAATAAAGTTAAATGTTTATTATCAACAGAACAGGAAGTGATGTAACAATTACTGCAGTTTATCTGTTAAAGGAAAAAAATAAAAGGAAAAAATAAAAGGTACACTCGGTCCAGT
>OMMV01013565.1:2667-17721 GCA_900302635.1 Chatrabus melanurus
TGGTAGATATTACAGCAGGACTGCGCTTATAACAAATCTCAGAAAAAAGGTCAATCAAGCCAATGAAATTCTCAATTTAAAAGAAAACTGCATCAAGAGGACTACAAGTTAATCAAATTACAAATCATGCAAAAAAAAGTACTCCTAAACACAGATGTTGTTACTCTTTTGTGTAAGTAAGAAACTGCAACAATAACTGTTACTTTGGCATCAATACGGTATGCAGGGCCAGGCTGCACAGTGCAGTGCTTCATTTAATGAGATGAGAACAGCACTGCTGCAGCGCACAGATGTTTCATTCCACATTTCTTCAATAGTTCTCAATGGGGCATTTGCTGTTTTGTTTTTAACAACAGTCCATTAATGAAGCTAGATCTCTTCTGAGCAACCGATGATTTGGCAAGCTGCATTTTTTCTTAACATTTGCTGCAAAGTTTTTAAGCCACAAATGAGACTTTATGAACAAAGATCCCAGCAGAGACCTCACAGGTCTTGTGGCTGGTTTCCGTATGACCTGCACCTGAAGTTTCATCCGCTGCTCTCAAGCCAATTATCTATATTGTTTGGACATCATTCAAGCTGAAGCTGGGCCACATTATGACAGGAAGTGTGAGGTCACCAAACACCTTGTATTTATAAGTTCGATAACTGGGCGTTATGCCGATTTAAGAGGTGGAACAATTCAAACGCTGCAATGATTTTTCTTGTTGTTACACTGACAGTGGGCCTTATAGCGTCCCTCCTCCTCTCTGTGTAGTCACCACACAGTTATCCTGTAGCACAGAAAGGCCTACAACTCCAACTATAGAACAGGACTGAGTCAATCTGTAACCACCCACAATCCTGAATGGAGCTAAATAAATAAAATTTTAAATGAGGCAATTGTGTGCGTTTTATCCAGAAGATGAAATGCCTGGAAAATAGACTGTTTTGTTCAGATGTACTTTGTTCATTTAAAGTAGAATCCTTAAATTGTTTATCTAAAGTCCAAGCTCAGTTGTGAGATTCATTTATTTTAAAGAAATTTATTTTACTGTTGAATTGCTCCAAGTCTTGCCTTGATTAGGGTAGAATACTTGTATATTCAGATGAATTTTGCTTATTAAAAATGTTTTCCGTTAAGTAGAATGACATTAAATACTGTATTACTTTACTGGTCAGAGAGGGACTGTTTAATAAAAAAATAAATAAATAAAAAAAGCTATTCATGCTATTCAGAGTAGGTTTAACCAGCTTCTCTTGAGTCAAACGCATCAGCTCGAGAGCAATGCTTGCAAAGATTATAAATCCTAATCCACAGCTTATGAAACAACAAATCCAAACCAAAGAGGTCAGCCAAGAATAGGAATTTCTACTGAAAATGTAGAGTTATAAATTCCATGTGTAATATTTTGACAGACTGTTGTAATACTCCTTTACTGTTGCAGGACAAATCACCATTTTGAAGACAGACTAAACTGTTTTGTACAATAGTGCTGGTGAACAAGGGTTGGTTGGTTGATTGTTTCATGTCCAGCTGTAGTACCATTTAGTGATAAATGATGGTAAACCGCTGTGGTGTCTAAGCTTAGAATTCCCTCAGGCCAAGTCTCTGCAGTGTCTCAGACATCAATATGCAGCCAATTCAATCACTGAGCAACATAACACCATCTTCTAACTCTTTTGGTATGATGATCATAACGATGTGACATCACATGGTGTCAACAATTCTTCTGTGAATTCACACCACGATTTAAAAAACAATGTTTCCATGATGTTACTAATGTTGGGAATATAAGATGAATGTCACCCGGTTTTCTTGTGTTGTCCCGCTTTGCAGCCTTCAGTTATAGTTGAATTTATTACCTTGGAGCCATCCTGTTGGTGTTTGAAGGTGCAGGATGAGATCCAGGCAGGATAGGTGTTGTCCAGTGTTCGCTGTGAACATGTGTTTGGGCATTAATGCACATGGAGAGAAAGATGTAACGTTTCTCCTAGACATGAGTATGTATACATGTGTGGTGCATCAATCAGAGCCATTGTGTCCAGCCATAGCTGTTTACAGAGGCATCCGTGTTGGTTCCACAATCCTGCTCAGTGCCACGTAAACAGTGCCTCCAATCATCTGACTGTTGGATGTGTGGCATCTGACAATGATGAAATCATGCAGGCCTGGTTATGTTTGCAGCCAACTCTTCTTAGTTAAAGATGACCAAACTACCAATAGCTCTATGTGTGTGCCTCAGTGCTGGTCAGGGTCCCAGTTTGGTAGTCTCTCCAGTAATGCCTTGTGGTCTACACCGACACTGGCCACCAGTCCACCCGGGTTATCTGCTGTCCCACTGTAGTCAATGTCATCTCCCTTCAGCGTTGTCATGTGGCCTCCTACAATATTGGTAAAACACATTACATGTTTAACCGTCATTTTCAGAGAGACTCAAATACTAAAAACTATGCGATTATTGTACATTTATCATGGATCATTACAATACAGTTGTACTGTAGGCCTTCTTTTATGTTGCTAAAAAATATAAATGTTGCACCACCTATAAACTAACATGCACTCTATTATAAAACCTACTGAGGAATATTAAATTACCCAGTGTATTTAGTATTGCTGCACCAGCGCAGATATCCCATTTCTTAATGAAGGTGATGTGGATGTAAACATCTGCCTGGTCTGCAGGCCCCGCGTCACCTGGATGAGGCTCCAGGAGTGCCAGCACCTTATATCCTGGAAGAGAGAACGTGACCACAGCTTATAAGACTGGAAGCCTCTTTCTCACACCAGAGGTAAACATTCTGCTTGTCTTCACAATTCTAGTCCACGTAATAAAGAATACATTAAATCCCCTATCTCACCGAGAGAGGACCGTTTGGCGACTGAATTTTTAAAACGACTGACGAATTTGAAGTTTTTGGCGAACCTGGTGACCGCTCTTTCTACTGACCACTGTGGAGAGACTCCTGAGCAATATTCTGTGTGGTGCGTGCGCACGGCTCCCGTTTCTCTCGCGTTTGCTCACAGCGTTGTTATTGCACATATGTTATGGAGATATTTATTATATTAAGTAATTATTGACTTGTAACTATTGGAATATTTATTGATTTGTGTACGGGGGATGATTAACTGATTCCACTGCGTGTGCTGTCCGCTGAGCGGCGCCGGTTCATTGCCTACTTTTCCCTCGCTCTCTCTCTCTGAAGTGTGGCTTTTAAAATTATTAACTTGCAACTATTGGAATATTTATTGATTTGTATGGGGGCGGGGGGTGATGAACTGATTCCGCAGTGTGTCTGCGTGTGTGTGCACTGTGCGCTGAGCGGCACCGGGCTTGTCTTTTTTCCCCTCTGTCTTTTTTGGCTGGTCTTCACATTCTCCATCCACTTGCCAAGGGATCACGTTATTTTTTTCGAGACAAATTAAAAAGAACTGTGTGCGACCTGGAACAGATCCGCTGCGTACTCCCGGGCAACTAAACAGACAAATTTGGGAGTATATACAGACACGTCAAGGAACATTCCCCTACCTATGCACAACATGTAATTGACAAATATCACATTTAAACAACAAAAGTCCAATTATCTCCACTTGAAGACATCAGACCAGGATTATTTTCCTTCATGTACATCTTCATAGAGTACTGCCATTGTGTGAAGTTTAAATGAAATCAACCAAGCAGTTTAACAATTATGCTTACAAAGTCAATATCGCATGATGTATCAAATACACACAACAGTCCAATTATCTGTCATTGAAGATATCAGACCGTAAATATTTTCCTTGAACATCTACAAATGGTGGGAAATTTCATAGAAATCTATCAACCGGTTTAGTAGAAGTTTCAATTGCAAGACTCACGGACACATGGAAGGACAGACAGGTGTACAGGCAGACCAGGTGGTATAATAAGTCTGCTAGCTTAAATCTGTAACATCTTGTATTCAACATTGATAGAGTCCATGAGACGTTGTCATTATGAACATTAGTAATGAAAATATGTTGCGGGGACAATAAATAAATAGGTCAGAGAGCATACGGTGGTGTCGCACGTTGCCACATCCACACTAAAGCACCACCCTGGGTCCTGGGTTGTAACCACCCAGGCTGACAAGGGAATTAAATATTGAATTATTCACTACTCACCTGCTCCACCTGCTGCTATGATTGTTGCGTTGGCTCCAAAAGCATCATTAATGTAATTTTTAATTTTTCCAGCGTGGGACCGTGATACAATGATCTTTGGGGAGTTGATATTGTAGGATGACCGGGGTTTAACATTTGAACCCTGACCCACAAATGCCCAGGCTGGGGGAGAGAAACAGAAGGATGATGTCAAAAGAAGTTTAATACATTATTTTGACAATCAACATTTTATCTTTTAAACATCATAGTCAACAAATTTTATAGTTTGTTTACCCTAAATGGCAAGTTTAAGAAAACTGGATTACGATAACTAAACATTATGAACATTTGATTGAGATATAGTACTACATATTTAAAGCAAAGAAATGATGAATATGCATTTAACACAAACACTTACCAGTAAACCCAGTGAATGGCTGGTGTACGACCCCAATAACTGGTTTACCATTAACAGCCACACAAACCATGGTGGTCACATACTGAACCAAATACTCTGTGGAGAAGCAAACAGAGAGGAAGGATGGTAAGAGAAATGGTATCAGAGATAACCACGGGACAAATGAAAATATGGGAGCCAGGAAGAAAATAAAGCAACACAAAGGAAGAGCAGGAAAGACAAGTGGTTAAAACCCAAATCTCAGTGTCATAAGCATGTGGAAAATCTTTTTTTATACATTATTACCATTGTACTTCATGTAGTCAGGCAGCATAGCCAATCAATTGCTCATTTTGTGATAAAAGCTTGAAATTTCCACCAAGTTAGTACATACCATAAGGTTTATTTTCAGATGTGGAGGCAAGGTGGATTTGACCTCTGAGAACCATGAGAGGTCAATGAAGCATTACACAGGGGTCAAAATTTAAAAATCCCCCCAATCATATTGAAAAGTATACCATATTATTTGCCTGATCATAAAGATTCTAAAAAGGTATAGTTTGGACTATCTATGACTGAATGTTATGGAGTTATGGGGTAAAACCAGCAAAAATGGTGACAATGGTCAATTTCAGTTTGTACAGGGGTCAAAAGTTGCTCCAATTTTGGTAAAAAGTGATGCACATTACAGGTTGCGCTAATATGGTTTTAAAAAGCAATAGTTTGCACCATATGTTATGCTTGGTTACGTTACGGGGTAACATATGTCATATACCATAGTATCCAATGGACGTTGACCTTGTTTGACCTCTCCGCCTTTTATTCACACATCAGGCCAGAGCAGAATATTAACAGAGGACACAGGTTTCAGGCCAAGTTTGAAAGAAGCTTCTAACAGAAAAAAGCAGAAGCAGAACCGTCTGCAACAGCTTACCCCTGTTCATTTTACAATTTGAAAGCTTCTGCTTAAGTTTTGGGCTCTCTTGTGTAATAATCTAGCAATATACCAGATATGTAAAATGTGTAGTAGTTGGCAGGTCTGCTACATTTTGAATTCACTCGGTGCCTCTTTTTCAGGCAGATTTGCCACCTTTTCATTCATTCACAGTATTATAAATACATAAAAAATGGTAGCAAAAATGTAGCGGACCTGCCAGCATGGTGGGTTAGTACGCTTGCCTCCAAAACAGAAGGTCCCAAGCTCAAGGTCACCTGTGCCCATTCTCCGTGTACATCTGGAGTTGTGCAACCATCTGGCCTAAAACTTGTGCTAAATCAATATGTAGATTCATATTGGATCTACTGTGGCAACCTCGAGCAAAAAGGGAGATGCCAAAAGAAATTAGTTTTATTTATTTACAATACTGATGCTCTTTCAGTCTCTTTAAACCATGTTTTTAGAGATTTGAATTAGATTAGAGCATTAGGTAAAGCAACATCATATAACATTTAAGCAGTATGGATCAGAATCTTGATTTACTTGGGTGAGGAGGGCAGACACCAGTTTTAGTATTTTTGAGGGACCCTGCCACACGTATATGAAAACTCCATATGCAGGCTTTTGTCGTATGGAGTCCTGTGCAGAATTAAAACTATGAATATTATTAGTGTCTATATTTGCTAAACGGTATATAACCTTCTATATTCAATATGTCTGTTAACTATTCATGGGAATCATGATAACTTATAACTTCTTTATAATGCACACCAGTATATTCCTGCGTAGCATCCAGTGGATCGATCCACACAGTGACGCTGTCAGCAGGAACATCCTTGCCCCGTTCCACCTTCTCCAGTATGCCAGCTGGAATGTCCCGGCTCCAAATTGCTGCCTTATCTTCAGAGTTGTCATGTTCCTCACTGTTCACCTATAGAATCACACAGACAGAGAAAAATGGAAAACATGACAGTGTAAATGTGCTGGAGAAATGGAAAAGTGTGGCTCTTCCGTGCCAACAAGCACGCTCACTCACATCACATTAGCGACAGACAGCTCCGATGGCAACATAAAAGATGAAAGTGGTGTATATATATATATATATATATAGATGTGAAAACATTTGTGCCCTCTTGAGCTTTTACACTTTCAGGCTTGTGTATAATAAAATTTCTAAAATGATGCTGTTTAAACTCGCATTGAAAATAAGTATCTACAATGGGACATAAATGAAATAAAAATATCAAACCCAAAATAATAGTGTGAATAAGTATGTGCCCCCATTAGTATAACGCACATAAATCATCACTTTACAGTCAGTTTTCTTTAGACCCATCAGGGGATGATCACATGAACATTTCCACGTCACTGACTATGTCTTGGACTTCATTCACATCAATCATTAAGAAATACAAACAGCATGGAACTGTATGATAAATCTGTATCAAGTAGGCAGTTCTCAAAAATTGAGTGACCATCCAAGAAGGAGACCAGTGAGGAAAGCCAACAAGACACCCATGACGACTGACGAAGTTATAGGTTTCTCTGACTGTGATTGGAGAAATTGTGCATAGTGTAAATTGTATCTGTTGCATCACCACTAACAGCTTCATAATGGAGTGGAGCAGAGAGGAATTTTCATACAACAAAACAGATCAAATCTAGGCTAGCATCTCCCGTGTGCCTTCTGGCAAACTGTAGCTGAATTTTTAAGTCTTTTTTAAGGAAATCCTTCTCTGCTCCACTCCACCATGATGTTGTGTAACTGGTGATGCAAAATGCAAAACCTGCACTATGCACAATTTCTCCTATCATAGCCAGAGAAGCCTATAACTTCGTCAGAGTTGTCATGGTGTCTTGTTGGCTTTCCTCACTCTTCTCCTTCTTGCAGGGTCACTCAGTTTTTGATAACTGCCTACTCCAGACAGATTTACCACACAGTACCATACTGTTTGTGTTTCTTAATGATTAATGTGAATGAAGTCCAAGACATATTCAGTGACGTGGAAATGTTCATGTATCCATCCCCTGACTTGTCTTATTATAAAAAAAGAAAACTGACTGTAAAGTGACTTATTTGTGTTATACTAATGGGGACCCATACTTATTCACACTATTGGGTTTGATATTTTTATTTTATTTATGTCACATTGTAGAGATTTGTTTTCAATTTTAGAAATTTTATTATAAAGAAGCCTGAATTTCTTTTTTAGCTTGATGTCATAAAAAAATTAAAATGTGTAAAAGCTCAAGGGGGCACAAATTTTTTCATAGCACTGTATGTCATACACAGAGTATATCATTACTGTTCAAAAGTTTGTTAACACTAGACTTTTCCCTAATTTTTTCCCTAACTGTCACATATTAAAATAAAGTATTGACAAGTAGAAAAAGTGTTCAAACAAAAACCTCATAGTTAAGACCTTTGATATAACCATCTCATGGTTTACCATTTTCAAAACAAGTGTAAGAAGTCTTATATAGGCCCTGAGGCCCATTGGTGCCAGTGCTCCTCTCCAGATTCCATAGCGTGAAGTGGATGAGAGTCTACAACTCCCCTGGGCAGGACGCCCGTCCAACACAGGTTACTTCCCAGCCAAGGCCGGTGCCCATTCACAGCTGGATGAACTGGGACAATGTAGATCAAGTGTCTTGCCCAAGGACACATACAGGTAGCATGAGCAGGATTTGAACCCAGATCTACATATTGGCAGGCCAGCTCCTTATCCACTGAGCTACCTGCTGTAATTATAATTATTATTATTATTATTATGTGTTTAGTCATTTACTATCGTCATTACAAGCAATCACTAGCAAACATTTCAATATGAACTTTAATTTCAAATAAAAATATATTCAATTCTCCATTTCTAAACCTTTGAACATTAGTGTCGCTATATATGTGTGTGTGTGTGTGGTTCTTTTGCTATACAAACGAGCCGTTCACGCCTCGACTTGTTGTGACCCAGTGGACAGCAATACCGCCGGATGGGCAGGAGGCCAAGGTAAGCGGCAAACTGTATAATATTTTAAAAAGTTTCTTTACATTTCGTGAAGTAAACATTCACACAAAGGGATCCTCTCCATGCTACCAGACACTTCCTGTGACATTTTCACTTATTTAGTGGCAACAAGAAGCATCTTACTGTGAGTGTGTTTATTTTGTCCCATACAATTATATTATGTACCTGTTGCCCCGTGACGGTGTTTGCCTTCAAAATCAATAGTGCACCGATTAAAATCATTTTTGTCCCGAGTGAAAAGATGAGCCCAAAAACATCTAAAAATACAACCCAGGTTGAAATTGTTGAAGTTCCCCTTTAATATTAAAGGACTTGGATTGACGGACGAAAAAAACAAACAAACCCCAATTTGAGATCCCGATAAAATACATGGACTGCATTTCAAGGTTGTTTTTTTTTTTAATTTTATTTATTTTTTTATTATTAACAGCAGATACTCAAAACACTTTACAATGATACCTCATGTTCAACCACACACACACACACACACACACACGGAGCAATTTGGTGATTAAGGACTGATTATGGGAGATCTCAGTGACGGCAATGAAGGTGAGACAAGTGGTGCTCTTCACCTTTCACTATGTGGATTTCGTCACAACCTACCTGAGTGCAAATATGCAGAAATTCTTGCCGGTTAACTATTGGCACTCATGAACTATGATCACAATCACATTTTATTCACTTGTAGGACAACAGGTACAGAAATGCATGTTGAAGGAAAAAAAAAAAAAACTGAGGTCAGCTGTAATCAAACAGAAATTTTGATGGGAGTACGAGGGACAGAAGAGTGCTTAAAGAAGTTGAGTATTAGGTTTGCTGCATCTGTCAAATGATGGCTGTGATTAACAACGTTGTTGTTTGATGACCAACAAAAGAGCACAACTGGAAAGAAAGTAGTTTTCTTATTGTTTTGTTCTCATTGTATTGTTGGAAATTTTTTGTGTACATGATCTGAAAATTAGTGTGGACATGTAATTTCACATGCAAATAGCACTATACAGGATAGCCTTATGAATGTGGACATAGTTTTACTCAACGTCCAGCTCTAGTTTTACAGATTGCAGCATTGGTTTTACAGTTTATAATTCATGTTGTCTAATGTGAGAGATCTTTTAACCTACAGCTCAACAAATATCCTGTACCACTACTCGAGTTCCCACTGCACAAATTCAATACAATAAAAACAAATGTGTTCAACAAAACTTACAAAAGCAGCTACTTGTGCTCACCTTTATTTCAGGAAAGGTGTTCTTTATAAGGTGATACATCTTTTTATGAGACTGCAGGTCACCCAATGTCAGAAACTCATTGACACCTTCTTTCGTCTTTCCCTTTGACTTCTCCTTCAGATTATCATCTTCACGCACTTGTTTGACCTAGAGAGAAAAGAATTAAATGAAAATAACAGTGACTCATGCCGTCTACATCACTTTTCTGGACCGTACATACAGTAAAGTGCAAGTTTACCACATTTCCCATTAGTCAGACTACATTTTATCCAAACATAAGACAGACAGTCATTTTTAAAAAAAAGTCATCTTGATCAAAATATTCAAATACACATATTTTCTCAAAACTAGAAAAACTTCAGTAGAAAGCAGTTCACATCAATTTCTGCAAATTATCCAGAGCAAACAAAATATATTTTCTTCTGTAACAAAGTGCTTTGAGTTAATGAAGTCATTACATTTACTCAGGCAATGATTTCACTCGCGTCTGGTGAACTGTTAAGATTACTCAAAACCTAAACAACCAACTAGGGCTGGGCCATATGGCAAAAAAAATATCACCACGGTATGTTTTTCCAAATTGACCGATATTTATCAAGATGTACAATTTTAATAATTCAATTTATTTATATAGTGGCAAATCACAACATAGTCGCCCGAAGGTGCTTCATAAAATGGCAATAATGTTGCCATTTTGAAGATTATCCTGTTATTGACTGAAACCTGAAGAAATTAGAGAGTTCATAAGTTAAACTTTTATCCTTTACTGTATTTTATTTTGGGAATCACTGTGTATAAGTTTAGAAAGTGCAACATAAATAAATATCATTATTATTATTGTAACAGCAGTGCATATCTAGGGTTTTTATTGTCAAATATCAGGACAGGAAGTCTGTTTCTCTTGATGGTGACTTCAGGAAAGGTTTTGTCAATCTGTTCATACAACGGAGCCTCCGTATCGTTATTTTGTCGTCCTGCTACAAGTATCAAGCACAACAATAAGTTTTGGTTAGATAACCTTTTTTGTCAATTTCCGCAGCTTTAGATACAAGTTCACTTTCACAGTGGCTTTTTGTGTCCCTCACCGGTTCCAACTCTGAGGTTGAACGCTATTCCTAGTCTTGGGGCATTGTCCTGGATTTTGCAAGTAGGTGAAACTAGCATAACATATTAGGTCTTATCATATGGAACTGTATTAACATTTTGTTCATCAAGCTGTCCACCACAAAAAAATAAAATAAAATAAATAAAAATTGTTTTACCTCTTTGCCACCTAATACTGCGGCCTCCACCGATACAGCCAGCAGGTCCCGCAGATCCACTGTTCTCCTCTGTCTGAAAAAGGGAAGACAGAGCTTCAATCTCCCAACAGTACTGACTAAATATGTTCTCAGCTTTTATTGTTCTGCACATGAACCTGATCAAATCATAAGCTTATGATCCAGGGTTCTCCCTACCAAGCCACAACAGGGCACCGCACCCTGCTAGTAACTGTGACCGCCCTGTTAATTGCCTGTGCTCTGTTACTGCTACTTAATGCCCTCTAATTTTTTTGCCCCCACAGTATGCATGCAGATCAGTGCATGAATGTGAATTTACTGAGAGAGAAAAAAAAAAATTACTGAATAAAATCACCCTAAGACGGATTCTGCTTGTTTGCAAGCGTTTTGTTTTTATTTTTTTCTCTCCACGGTGAAGAGTTCCGGTATGATTACATCACTAATTATGTCACATTATTGAACGCCTCAGGTTTTGGTCACTGCCCCAGTACTTTTAAAATAAAGCTGATATTTTGCAATCATAACTATCAATTAGCAGCACAGTGGCTTAGTGGTTAGCACTGTTGCCTCACAGCTAGAAGGTCCCAGGTTCGCTTCCGACCTGGTCCTTTCTGTGTGGAGTTTGCATGTTCTCCCCGTGTCTGCGTGGATTCCCTCCGGGTGCTCCGGCTTCCTTCCACTTCCAAAGACATGCAGGTTAGGTGAATTGGTGACTGTAAATTGACCGCAGGTGTGAGTGAGAGTGTGGATGTGTTTGTCTATATGTGGCCCTGCGATGGACTGGCGACCTGTCCAGGGTGTACCCCGCCTCTCGCCCAATGGGCTCCAGCACCCCCGTGATTCTTAATTGGAGTTAGCGTGTACAGAAAATGAATGAATGAATGAACCTCTATCAATCAAATCATTGCCACATCAACTACATACAAAGTGTTACTCAAATTTGAATCAGTTTCACTGTGGAAAACTTTTAAACAAGACCAGCACAGCAAAACTCTTCATCCAGAAAATGCAGACCTTTTTGTGTCAGCCGCTATGATGACAACATTGGCACACATACTCAACTGTAGCTGAATCTCAAGAGCACTTGACAAACAAGTGAAAAAATGCACAGGTTGTAAAAACTCTGCAGAACTGGGAAGAACAAAAAAACTACAGGAAAATCAGAATTGGTCAACTTCCTCAAGTGGACACAGACTGTTTCAGAATTCCAATACTGCACATGGCTTCCAAAGCCATTGCACAAATCTGGAAGTGGTCATGCGCAATTTTGGATGTTGGGCCATATAGGTCCAAGTGTGTTTAAACTTCGAGACTTTTTCTGCATTTCAGAGAAATTAAACCCTAATCATGACCCTTACCACAAACCATTTAAGAGCAAGTGAGTTGCACTTCCAAGGACATGCAGGTTAGGTGAACTGGGTACTCTGAATTGTCCATAGGTGTGAGTGAGACTGTGACTGTGTTTGTCTGTCTATATGTGTCAGCCCTGTGATAGACTGGCGGCCTATCCAGGATGTAACCCGCCTCTGCCCATTGAGCGTGCTAGGATAGAGTTCAACCCCCTCCTCCACCTGTGACCCTTAATTGGAATAAGCGGGTTTTGAAAATGAATGGATAAAGGGTACATCAAAGTTAACCACCATCTAATCACTTCATCCTCATTATGTGTTCTCTTAACCTGGGGAGCTACAAGATGGTATCAATTATTTTTGAGTTATTGCCTACACAACCTGGTCGGGATGGACAAGCACACCTAGTCATTCATTGACATTTATGCTGTTACCAAAGCAGGGAATTACAGGTTAGGGCAGCAAAACAGCAGGTGTGGTACATGAACATGAGCAAACAGGTGGAACCATAACAACAGCTGGTATGTGGCACTCTTGAGTGTACCCACAGTAACAATCAACTTGAATAAACAGGTGGTAACAGACTGACGTTATATGAACACCTGCATTTCTGCAAACATTTAGCTGCATAGTAAGAATCTCCAGCTTCAGGTTGTTGGTGGTCAGTTCTCCTGGTCTGACAACAATAGTTATTATGGTGCTCTTATATAATAAAGGTCTTGAGCTCTGGTGTACTGAAAATGTTGAGTGTTGAGCTGACCTGAAAGCAGCCAGGCGGTTGGAGATGACCCCGGCATACAGGTGGTAGATGACACCGACTCCAAGCAGACAGAACACCGCCACACCGAGCGGTGACAGGCGGATACCCATCGGAGCCATGACCGCTGAAACCACTCCAGACTATTTACAGCTAACGAGGGGGGGGAAAAAACACAACACTGCTCACACAGAGAAACAAGCTGACGTGGCTGCCAGCGACGCAAAGACAACCGACTAATTACCGGATAAACACACCGAGCGTCACAGAGAAAACAGCTGGACGGTAACAGGCTAATTTAGCTCAGTTAGCATCGTCAGAACGACATTCACCGAATAAACCATTTTCGTTTCTTTGAATAAGACATTCTGGTTCTCGAATAGTCTGACCGTGATCGTTATACGCGCTGTTTAAGTTACTAATGAGACCGAAGTGTTCGGCGACGTCCAACAAAAACCGAACAATCACACCTCTGTGTTTTTTTTCTTCGTTACGTGCACACAGCTTTCTCTTCCGGGTTAGTGTGGTGGCGTCATCAGTCTGTTTATTTTTTTAAAAAATCATTTAATAAAATATTTTTGAGCACCACATCGGAAATAAGTGCATTTTACACTTTGTGTTAACCTTGCTAATTATTTATTTTTGTATTTTACGTATATGAATTTTTACCCAATACATACTGTACTGTGCAAATGATGAAATGTATTGCAAAAATAAATACATAAATAAATAAAAGCGATGAAATATGTCATGTTTATGAAAGCGTATGACTGCTTTTCATCTTTAAAAATTAGATAATTTTCCCTGCAGGGCCAGTATAGGTATAATGGAGTCAATATGCGTGAGTAATTTCCATCATTATCTCAATAACTTCATATTTTGCTCTGAAATTTTAGATTGTGATAGATACAGGTGAAGACCAGCAAACTTCTTATTTTGGCGCAATGCTGGCCTAATTTTTGCAGTTGTTCTTTTATATATTGGTTTAAATAGGACTATTTGCACAGCGAGACATGTCCAGGCAGGCACATGTAAAGTAAGTTTTTTGTTTTCATGTGATTTATGAAGACTTGTTGCTAAAGGCAAAGTCCTGGGTCATTGTTGCTTGTTGACTAAACGTTTGCCCTGCGAATAGCAAAGCAAACATAGGATTAATGGAGTGAGTCAGTGAGAGCTTCTCTGGTCCTCACCTGTTTCGATCAGCATCCAAGATTTTACAGCTGAATATGCAGTATTGGAGTTACTGACAGATATTTTCAGACCGACTCACTCACTGACTCCATTATTCCTACATTTGCCCTTCTAATTTCCAGGAAAATTTTATAGTTTTATCTTGAAATTTCAATACACAAGTCAATTTTTTGTTTGTCGTTGCTATAAATTATTTTCATTAAGCCTTTTTTTAAGAAAACATGCATACACTACAAAATTGTCAAGTGCTGTGAGCTAAATCCCTGGGGGGGGGATCTACTGGGTTTAATTGAAGTATTTTCTACATTTTTTGTCTTTTCGGGTAATATAGTGATGCCTCCTAAGATTATTTTTATAGTCAGCATTTAAGAGTACATGTATCTGATGTTTTATACTTTGATTACAAAATTTAGACATATTTTTAGTCCAGAGGGATTCCTAAAGGATTTTTGTTGCAGTGTTACATCTTAAAGTGCCTAAGGTGCACATTCAACATATTACTAGTTATTAAACCAAACATTCAACACAGTCAAAACTATTCAATTTATTAATCCTATTAGCTCAACTTATAATTTGCATCACTTTTTACCAAAATTGGAGCAACTTTAACTTTTGACCCCTGTATAAACTGATATTGACCTTTGTCACCATTTTTGCTGTTTTTACCACATAACTCCATAACATTCAGTCACAGGCAGTCCAAACTATACCTTTTTAGAATCTTTATGATCAGACAAATAATATGATATAAGTTTCAATATGATTTGAGAATTTGACCCCTGT
>OMMV01013654.1:2041-13398 GCA_900302635.1 Chatrabus melanurus
AGCGCGACTTTCAACCACAATGTCTAATACAGCACCCCTGTTAGAGGGAGCATTAAAACATGTGCACTCGCACGAACGCGACCAGATGAAATTGTTACTCGCACATGCTGAAAAAAAGATTCTCTCATTTTGGTCGCAGTCTCGAGCCCTGATACAGGTGCGCTCAGGGAGCCACTGCAGAGGGGCTAAAGAGCCGCATGCGGCTCCGGAGCCGCGGGTTGCCGACCCCCGGTCTGGGGGATAGAAATTTTGTGCCATGAAGGGCCAACAGTCTGCATGTTTTCCTTCCAGCCATTCTGCTCAGCAGGTGATTTAGTGAAAAATAGTGAAAAATCACCATCACTATTTTCCAGAACTCAAGGCGACATATTCAAATGTCTGATTTTGTCCAACAGTCCAAACCCCAGAAATGTTGAATTACATTTGATTGTTGAATGTTGATTAAAGAGAGAGAGAGAAGTTCCTATTAGAGAAGCTGGAACCAGAGAAAGTTTGAATTTCATCCTTCACAGAAGACAAATAAATGAATAATGATTACGATGAATAAGTAATCAATTAATCATGTTCAAGCTAGTTTATTAACTACTTAAAACTACATTATCTCAAATTTAGAAAGTTTTCTTCCACTTCACCACTTAAAACCAGTATTAAATAGCTTAAAGCCCATTATAAATGGTTTAAAAGCAGCTTTAAATGGGTTTAAACCTATTTTAACTGGGTTAAAGCCAACATTAAATGTCTAAAACATGTTTTAAATGGCGTTAAGCCAGCATTAAATGGTTTAAAATCTGTTTTATATGACTTAAAGCCAGAATGGTTTAAAACCCGTTTTAAATGGCTTAAAGCCAGCATTAAATGGTTTAAAACCTGCTTCATATGGCTGAAAGCCAGAATTAAATGGTGTAAAACTCGTTTTAAATAGCTTAATTTTCACATTGGCAAAGTGGCAACAACTCATAATTTGGCACTTTGTTCTTAATAAATTACTTAAATGATTAAAATATTTTTAAGATTATTTGAGCTCTTATTTCCATCAACTTCCAACTTTTAAAGCCAATCTTAAAACCCTTCTGTAGTTTTATAATTAATGCTTATTTGATTTGAATATTTTATGTGCATATTGGTTTTGATGTTAGTCCTTTTGTCATTTAGATTTTTTTATTGCGTAATGTTTTTAACTGTGGTGTTTTTTATGTGAAATTGATATTGTAAAGCACTTTGGAATGTATTTATCTGGAAAGTGCTATATAAATAAAGTTATTATTATTAACTCGTCAAACTTGTTTATCTCAGAATATTTTAATCAATTTTACCCAAATCGACTATTACATAAAACCAGTTAATAAGCAACAGGTTTCTAGTTTAACATAATAAACCAGGATAAAACCGTTTAAATCAGTTAATAAAGGGAGCAAATCGCCTCGGTTGATAAACTGTAATCTTTGTTTGATATGCCATTTATCGATGATCGAAAATGATTTATTATTAGATTATCAGAAAAAAAACCCCAATAACATCTTTAAGACATTTACCAAAAATAAACCCAGAATGACAAATTTTAGAGACGGACAAAATAAGATATGGACTTTTATTTTGCGACACTTTACAAATAATGTTTTTAATCGCAGCCTTCAGGGATCGATACTTTGAATCGATACCGTTCGGTTTTTTACCTCCGGAGCCGTTCGGTTGTCTCCTGACCACTTGCTCCCGGCTTTCTCCCCTCATGTTCTCCTCCTCCTCCTCCGTCCGAGCTTCGGCCATGTCTCCTTTCTTTCTGCTGCTCTTCTCCTCCTCCTTCACAGCATTCCTGCTCCTCCGCTCCAAAAACAAGCCGGGACAAGAAGTTCTCCCGAACCCGGTCGAACCCGGTCAAAGCCCGGCAGCTTCGGCCTCCACCGCCGCGTCAACACTTCGACTCTGCTCCGAAAATCAAACCGCGCCGTTTATTTGTCGATAAAAGTCGATTTGTTTGTGACGTTTGAAGGCTTTTTTTTCTCCACTTCCCTGTTTGTTTGGCTCCGCGTCCACCGCCGCGTGACGTCACAGGGATGAGCAGGAAAAACCTGGGAGACAAAAGAATGGCACTCAGAGCGCATGCTTTCGCCAAAGTGCAGGGCTTTGAAACGCAAAAGTTACACAATCACCTCTGTGTGTGTGTGATTTTCTTACATAAAGGGAATAAAACGTCACTTCCGGATTAGAATTTTAAACGTAATTAGGATTTTTATAATGCCACCAGATGATTTTATTTTATTTTTATTATTGTATTTGTACAATGTGTGCTTTTAATATACTTTTATGTATTTCTTTTTTATGAATTATGACTGGACAGTTTGAAAGTGGGCGGGACTTAGAGAGCACAGAAATAAAAAAATTTTTTTTATTGAATTCCAAAAAATATACAACTAAAATGGCAATGACATTAACATCATATACAAAAAAATTTATCCGGACAGAGCATATGTGACCTCCAAATAAGAGTGAACAAAGAAGAGAAATAAAAAATATATATATATGAATAAACAAACAGAATAAAATAAATAAATAAAAGATAAACACATGTAGACTCTGGATTTCAGTGGCTTACAGCTTGTTTCCTTTTTCCTGTTGCTAAGTGATAACAAAAAGTGACAAAAATCTTTATGGAAAGTTAAGAAAAATAAAAGGTTTAGATTTCAGGAACCTGCGGATCTATGAGCGCGCGCAGAGAGATAACGCACCGTTTGGAACTGTGCGCCGCCTCGCACAACTTTCACCTTGTTGGACCAACAAATATTGTCACTTCTCAGCATTTCAGGAAACGGAAACAAAAATGTGCACATCTGGGCATCCAAACACAAACTTCTACACAATGGAATGCATTAAAATTGAAGTTATTTTTGGTGTGCAAATAGAAATTAGTTCATTAAGTACA
The DNA here is from genome assembly GCA_900302635.1 of Chatrabus melanurus. Classification (NCBI taxonomy): domain Eukaryota; kingdom Metazoa; phylum Chordata; class Actinopteri; order Batrachoidiformes; family Batrachoididae; genus Chatrabus; species Chatrabus melanurus. The sequence continues at coordinate 4,959 of OMMV01013654.1, forward strand.
AATCTACAAATTCACATAAATCGATGCACGGCCTCTTAACAAAACTGACAGATAATAAAATAAAGCAGTTGGAAGCAGTTTTTTTGTTTTGTTTTGTTTTGCAGTTAGTATCATATTTTGTTATCACTGTTTATCTTTGCAGTATTATTATTTCTACTTTTTTTCATCAAGTTGACCAATTTTGGCTTCTATCTATCGTCATTATTTTAAGGACCCCAATGGAAATAAGTATTTATACTTTTTGTCTTATCCTTCGAAATTTTACATGTCCAGTATGAATGTGTATGTCTGTGATCGATACATTTTATGTACATGTTGAATTTCTATATAATCAATCAATCAATCAAAGAAACATGACAATAAAGTACCGTAACGTAAGATGGTTTAGAAGTTTCTGCAAATCTGAAAAAGGTGCCGACTGAAGCTACAACGTTATAACACCGACCCTACCATCATATTTACTGCAGCAAGGCAAAAACAAACAACAACAACAAAACAAAAACACATGAAAATCAAAATAACAACAACGACAACACAGTCTAAAACAAACAAACGTAGTCACATAGGCTGAAGGGGCTCCTACAGCGGGACGGGCTAGCATGTTGCACAATCAGGGTATTTCGCCACTTCAGCTAACGCAAATTTTGTTTATAGCACGACGGATACGGAGAGCAATTGTTTCGACTTAACAGCCGTGGATTTGCATAATGTCGGTGGATTCATTTTGGTCATCCGCCATGTACGCACGCCTGTTAAATATTGTATTTTCTAGCAAGCTAACTGCTAACAGGCTAAGCTAATGTCACCAGTTAGCAGGGAAACCTTTTGATCAGAAACGGGGTTAACGTAGACGCACATGCTGTGTTTAATGCTGACAGTATAAATTCACATTCAGTATAAATTATTTTCAATTTACACAGTCATGTGTTTGTGCTGTGAATTAACAGGAATTGTTGAACAGTGATTACAGTATTTTATTTGTATTTATGCCATTTCTACTGCTGATCTATGTCCTGATTCTTGATTTATAATTTATTTTTGCATGTATGAAATACAATTACAATAAAGATGTCATTTAAACTTATCAGATACTTTTGTCCCCAAGTGTTGTGATTTTATTTTAAAGAGGCGTAAAATAATCAAAAACAATTTATGAACTCATAAAGCAAAACGTGGAATTATTTGCCTGTTGCAGTGTCTAAATTTAATTGTGATACAGAAATTTCACTGTAATTGTAAAATACAAATATAAAGACATTCCCTGCTCTCTCTCTATAGGGGGCGTGGTTTAGAGTTTCTGTGGGCGGGGCCAGAGGGTTACCCAGGGCAGCAGCAGCAGCGTGATTGACAGCTGAGCCGCTTAAAGCTTCGGAAACAGATGGAGAGCAACGGTGAGAAAACAATCAGGGACAAACCAATCATCAGATTTACAACCGGAAATGTCATTTATACAAATTTTCTGGACCGTTTGAAGAGTTTGGACACTTCTGCTTTTTTGAGGATGAGAGACATACAGAAACAGACACACTGACATTCTTTTACCTGCGACCAAGAAAGGTAAAAAAAAAAAAAAAAACTCCATCTGTCCACTTTATCTAATATTATTTAGCCTGTAAAGTATTAAACATGTTTATGTAAAGACATTATCATGACGGGTTCAGTCATCACAATGAGTTTGGAGTTTTTAATATGCAGACGACAAACTGCTGTACGTTAGTATAAAGAATAAAGAGTATATAATACAGACTGCAACATTAAAGTGTTAGAATAAGCATTAGATGAAACAAAATTAATACCAAAATTAATTCAAGGTACAATGAAAATATATTTACTAAAATAAAATGAATAAGTAGAACAAATATTTTATTTTTTACTGTTGTTATCCTTATTAAGAGGCTGCAGTATATTTGCATAGTCAGTATAGTATAAGCTGTATATCATATGTAGAACAGTCTTTGTAGTATATATTCTATATATTCTGTATGTTATACGGCGCCAAAAAAGTTTGTTTCCACTTGTTTTAACTGTTTGTGACATCAAATCAGAAATGTTAAAAACCGCTTGTCTCTACACAATTTTACAAAGTGAAAACAAACCTCTACAACACAATCTGAATATAGCAATTAAACGAGTTTATACCGTCGTATATTCAGTATTTTTACGTACATATGGTTTAGTTTTCCATGACAACACAAAAATAATTAGTAGAATAGAATGCCGCTGGGATGTCGAAGCAGTTACGTTCTGCACTGTTGCGTGTCGTATTTGTCATGTTATTGGTTTCTATTCTGCAGGACATGCATGACAAATGCATGTAATGTGACCCGGGTTTGTCCTGTGTTCAACTGCATTTCCGTGTGCCAAATCCAGTGGGGCATATGATGTCATAAAGAGCAGACGCTGTCATACTGGAGTCATAGCAGCCAGCGTGGATGTTGTGGTTCTTTTCTATTGTATTTTACAAACTGCATCACTTTATTACTTTGTAATAACAAGCAGCCTGGAGCTGTTTATAATCGCGACGTGTTACGTGACGCTGACTGCGCCTCAGATCCTGTGAACTCTGACCCCACCGTCTCTACATTCCTGTCAAAAAAATCCATTCAGGTCAAATCTGGTCCCGGGTCGGACTCGGGGTGGAAAGTTTCATCACGATACGATATTGTATTGATTCTTTGGTTGACTGATATTTGCTGATATCTGCCGCGATCCAGTTCAGGGGCTTGTGATCGATATGAGGCGATATTATCTGCCTGGAGATAATATCGCATTGGACCGCAGTCCAGATGTTTAGGAAGGAGGCGTGCATGGACAGCAAAGGTGATGGAGTGGTGCCATGGGAATTTCAAAATAAAAGCACGATGACGTGGGTCAGTGTTTTAATCTTTATCGGTGATATTGGATCATTGATGGTTGATTCGATACACCGATCAGATCGATATATCGCGATCGTTACACCCCCCCAGGTTGGACTCGGGTTAGGAGGAGCATCGCGGGTGTCCGAGCTCATGTCACGAGTTTGACACCCCCCTGCTTCACCCTGCAGAACAGCAGCACAGAGAATGTCCTGTAACTTAAAGGTTGCAGGGTCGATCTCCACAATAGTCAGTGTGTGCCCTGCTGAAGTGCCCTTTAACAATTTACTGAAGTGTCTCCTTCTCAGAACTAAATACTGGATCTGATAAATGTGTTTTTAAAAAATAAATCATGATCCAGGCCAGAAAAAACCCTCTGATGTAGATTATAATTTGTGATTTTAATCCCTGGTTTGTGTGTGATGGCATGTGATCGTCTGACTTCAGTAGTTTGGGATTAAAAACACTGCAGTCGCCTCTCAGATTACGTCTCTCTCGCTCTCCTAGTATGATGGCAAGCTGGTGATCCAAGCCGGAAATTGGACCAAAAACTAACTGCCCCCTCACCCCCGACAGATTATAGTCCCAGATGGAACAGGGCGGATTTATAAACCGTTGTGAATGAGTGAAGGAAGGCAGTTTCAGTCTCTCTCTCTCTCTTGCAGGACAACAGGCAGCAGGCTCGGTCGCCCATGCCATCGCAGCTATACCAAGGTAAATTGTGGAGCTTCTTGAAAGACACATGGGATTTCCTGGAATGTCCCGGAATGCCCTGGGTGGGACTGGGATGCAATCTGTGTTTTCCTGTTTGCTTGTTGCTCTTACTTCCAGGTCTGGCTTTGGTTGTTTTTAAGTCACACAGAGAATACTGTAGCTTCCTGCACTTTGCTGAGTAACTTCATTGATTAATCGATCAGTTAACTCATCTGATCAGCAATTTTAAAACAAACGAAACTTGTAGGAAAAAGTTGAGCCTATCCTGGAATATTTTTCATTTTATTTTTTCGGGCAGATCTAGATAGATGTGGAGCAACAAGAGTTTAGATACAGTGCTGTAGATGAGGAGTGTCAAACCGGTGGCCCAGGGGCCAGATGAGACAAGATAGTATGTTTTGCTCAAGAACAACTTTTTTTTTTTAAGCCAGTTTGGTGAAAACGGTGATTTTGGTCTTGAATAGACACCATTACATTTTGAGGCAAGATCTGAATGAGTGGGCGGAGCCTGAAAATTAGAAAACAGAAAGTGAAGTACAGCGTATTGTAAGTTGCTGGTGACGTGGGGGTCTGGATGGCTGGTCTCAAATAGACACCTTTACATTTTGGGGTGGATTTAGATAAAGAGGCAGAGTCAGGATAATAATAATTATAATAATAGTGAAATAGTGACGTTAAGTGTTGTGCCTCCGTCCACCATTAGCGCCTTCAGGGCAGCCGATGCTCCTGGACCCTGGAGACAGAGTCTGATCCTGGCCTGAGAGAGAGGTCCAGCCCTCACATCGTACACTGAACCAGAACATGCTATAGCCACCAGTCAACATGATGGCTTCGGTGGTCACCGGGGGCAACCGGAAGAAGTCCCTCACGCTGAGAGGGGTGGATCCCGAGACCTGTATGATTGTCTTCAAGAACCACTGGGCACAGGTGGGTCAGTGTTACACATATTCCTGACATTCAGCTTCATCACCATTTAATTGATCGTAATTATGTAAAAAAAATTATTAACTATTTATTAATTAATCAACCAATCATGAAAAACAGTTTTGGTTCCATAGTTGTCGCCTCTGTGACGTTTGACTTAGTTTCTGCGCGGTAAAGGAAGGAATTTAGGTTGACCCAACTTTGCCTTAATTCCATTTTTAGCGCTAATTCTGTAGTTTCGACAACGCTATTTAACCAAAAACATCATCCGACAATAAAAGCAGAGTCTAGAATTCCAGTGTGTAATGATTCCTATCTCCAATGCTAAGAGGTTGGAACTATACCATGTTTTCTACGATTTCACGGCGAGTCAACAACAGCCAATAGGAGAGCCCGGAAGTTCAGTTTGTTGGTATTCCTAACGCTAACAGTTAGCACAATAGCAAGAAAGCCCGGAATTCTAGTTTGCCACAATCCTTTGGACATCCATAACCACACCCACTAGCCAATGGGAACCAATGTGATCAGACTCCAGAATTGTAGTGTTCCGATTCCTAATGCTTGGAATGATTTCACCTTACTTTACGAACCATAACCTAGCCTTCTAGGCTAATGGGAACATGTCAATTGGAGCCAATGGGTGGACCAGAATTATAGATTGTCATTATTCCTACAATCTAGCATGCTTGCGCTCCAGTATGCAAACTATAACTCCGCCCACACTCTATGAAGGCCAATGGGAGGAGTGCACATTTTGTCTGCAATGATAAAAATAATGACTGTATTTGAACTTAACTACCCAAAGCGTCACCTATAGCGCCCCCTATAACAAAAGGCATTTCAAACGAGAGCACTCAGAGAGCACAGACCTCCGCCAAGGTTTTAACATTTTGTCACCTGTGAAATCAATTAGTGAACAGGAAGAATAAAATTGATTGGCATATATGATTTATACAAGTGTGAAAACAAACTACAAGACATTAAAATTTTTCTATTATAAATGAGCTTTTCCTCCTTTAATTTCTAATTTATTTATATTTAATTCATTTATATTCGCCATTATAGTGATACATAAACTACAAGCAGGGATTCACACGACTATTAGAAATATACTACAAATGCTGACATCAAGTCAAGTGCTGAGCTATTAGAGATAGCTCAAATCCATTGACAGCTTACTGAATCAGCATTCTCCCAGCTACATTTCGGTAGCGGTTGGACATTTCTGTCTCTATTAGATACCTTACAACAGCGTCTTACATACCGGAACCTGAAATTTTTTACATTTTGATCCACTCGATCCAGAAGACTTTCCGGATCAGGATAGAACTTTACCTGCTTATAGCTATTACCATCTTACATAAGCAGGACAAGACTCATCCTGATCTGTTGAGACGTCGCCGAGATGTACACGTCTGAACATGTTAAATGGGATTTCCAATGTTAAATTTAAATTGCTGCCAAATCCTTAATCCAGATCAGATCTGGATGAAACTTGGTCTCATAGTTGGGGGTCTGTTCCTACATATACATACCAGATTTCATTCAAATCCAATTTTGACAGAGATATGAGTTTTTTAATGTTTCACCCATTATAAGAGATAGGGATTTTTTTTTAATTTTTGATTTTTTTTTTTGTGTGACATCATCAGTGCGTAGATTCATGCCAAAATTTAATGGGAACATCTTTGGGTGATCACCTACCCATCATAAAAAAAATCATGTTGACCTCTCAAAAACTGTAGACAGGAAACTGTTCACAAATAAACAAACAAACCAACAAACGCACGCCGATGAAAACATGACCTCCTTGGCGGAGGTAATTAAGACCGTTAGAGGAGCAGCCGCTTCAGGGTTTAGGTTAGTTGTGATTCGGTAAAGGTTGGGGTCAGCCGTTGAATAATACTGACCCAGACTGAGAATCCGTTTAGAATGAACCTCAGTACGCCGGGCCAAGAAAACAGTGCGTCTGTGTGTGTCTGTGTGTGTGTGTGTGTGTGTGGTCTTAAGTGTGAAACAATTGGGCTCAAAGTTCAACCCCAGTCCAGGCGGGGATTTACATTTTTGTCCTTCACAACATTCTGGTGTCTGCTGTGTTTTACATTTCCTCAAATGCCAAATTCCTATTTTCCAAAATTTAATCAGCATGAAAATTAAAGATGTGGACTGAAAATCAAAAGCCTATTTTAAACTAGATAAGTCCTCACTCGAGCGCAGAGGCTTCAAAGCACAGTTTTTTCCCCTCAGGCGATACCTCACATTATTTATCTACATTATTATCACTCTGGTGCAAATTTTAATTCTAGAACTTTTTCCGAAAATTCTTTGTCATGCACCGTTTCTTCGGAGGCCGTTTTTGTTGACGCTGACGGTGTTCGCTGTGAACGCAGAACAAGCTAAACGCTCCGTTGATTTCCGCTCTCCTCAGGTGGTGAAGATCCTGGAGAAACACGAGCCGGCTCGGAGTTGCACCGGTGCGTTGAGTTTCCTCTCTGGTCACGCCAACAGTGGTACCGGCGGCCACGGAGGGATGCGTTTTGGCCTCATCCCCGCTGATGAGGCCAGCGCCGTCCAGAACTACGTGGAGCACATGCTGTTCCTGCTGATGGAGGAAGAGGCGGGGCAAGGTACCGACACGCTCACCTAAATGCTTTAAATTCACTGGAAGACAAAAAGGCGTCCAGTCGTGTCGTGTTGTGTGTGCTGATCCCAGGAGGAGCCATGGGTCCGATCCTGGAGTTTGTGGTTCTGGAGGGCGTGATGGAGCGGCTGTTTCTGTGGAGCCTGAGGAGGCAGTTTACTGAGGACATGAAGCTGGAGCAGCTCAGGATGTACCAGATGCTGATATCTCAGGCCAGACAGCCGCTGCTGCACCATAAACCTGTTCTACGGCCGCTCATGATGCTGCTGGCCTCCTGCTCCGGCGCCGGTGAGTTTGAGCCCGTTTGGATAATAAAGGCCTCCGCTTAAAGCTATTTAGAACAGCAACAGATTAAGGTCTTGAATTCCACTTCACACAAAGGAGCCTCTGTTGGTGTGAGACAGGGACCCCCCACCGACCCCCGCCAGGTACATCAATCCAAACACTGTGGTCTTTTTACTCTGTCAGTTCACATACATGAAGTATTAATGTAAATGTAAGTGATTCCAGGTGATTCGTCCGGCTGGATTGTGAAGAATGTCGTTCATATATGAGTCTTATACAAATAAAGTGCATCTTGGGAGGTTTTTGGAAGCATTCAGGGTTTAAAGGGGGACAAAGGCAAACTGTGAGCGGTTGCTTTCGCTGACGCACGGGAAGTGAAGAACAAGCATTTTTCTCCGGGGTGCTGAACTTTGCATTATGTTAGTCTGATTGTTTCGGGATGAGAAGGTGTCGGCTCTTAAAATCGATAAAAAGTCCCGTGAAGTTTGGCGTTGGTGTGTGAAGTGACGCCAACAAAAAACATCATTAGAAAAAGGGAGAGACTCAGACTGCTGCGCCAACGTGCCGCCGTTGGACGACTTGGTGACATGTTGACTGACTGTGACGCCGCCATTTGCATTTCCTCTCCCAGACGGCGGCGGCGTGGTGGAGGCGGAGCTCGTCTTCCTGCTGAATCAGCTGTGTGTGGCTCTGGTCAAAGATCCGTCCGTGCTGGAACTGTTTTTCCACACTAGTGAGGACCAGGGAGCCGCCAACTTCCTGCTATTCTCGCTGCTCATTCCGTACACTCACAGGTATCCCACGCAACAACCACACGACGTGACATGCCCGCGTTTCCCCCGTGCTGTGGGAAAACAAAGGCCGTCGTCCAACCAAATTAAGGGCTCTGGGATGTGGAGGCTGCACATTCCCAGCTAGCAGGGAACGTTCCCACAAGAATCCATAATGTTCCCTGAAAGACGGTAAAATTCTAAGCCAGGCGTCCGAAGACTGAGTCTTTAATTTCTGTCTCCGTCTCTCA